>QLTV01002927.1:540979-560200 GCA_003457575.1 Thermophis baileyi | reverse complement strand
GACTGCCTCGGCTCCTCTGGGCTCTGCCTCTGCCAGCGTTTTGAAGCGCTCCTGCCTGCGATGGGGCGGCGAGGCAGGCATCAAGGCTCCCCTTCTCTTCCTCGGAGGCAGGAGCGCATTTGAAAACGCTGGCAGAGGCAGAGCCCAGAGGAGCCGAGCAGTCTCGTGGGGTGTGAGTGCCCTCGACTCCTCCCCACGGGACTGCCTCGGCTCCTCTGGGCTCTGCCTCTGCAAGCGTTTTGCAGCGCTCCTGCCTGCGCTGGGGCGGCGAGGCAGGCATCACGGCTCCCCTTCTCTTCCTCGGAGGCAGGAGCGCATTTGAAAACGCTGGCAGAGGCAGAGCCCAGAGGAGCCGAGCAGTCTCGTGGGGTGTGAGTGCCCTCGACTCTCACTTGCTCTCGCTCTCCCGGCCAAAAAAGTGCCCGCAGCAAAAAGAGCGCCTCCCGGCATGCCCCCCCTTTCCCCCCGGAAAGTAATGGGGGGGGCCTTATTTTCGGGGGGTGGCTTATTTCAACGCATGTCCCGAAAAGCCCTGTTGGGCTTATTATCGGGACATGTCTTATTTTCGGGGAAACACGGTAGAAGCATAAAATTTCTGTTGGATTATTCTAGTTTTACATTTTGCTCACCATTGGGGCCAGCTAACTGCATCTGCACTGCCTCTTTAAGCTCAGGAAGAGCAATGGAGCAGAAAAGGTGTTTGGTGCACTGGTGCCCCATCAATCGCCTCATCTCCAACAAGGATGTTCATTGACACTTATATTTCCACCCACTCAGTACATCTGCACTGGTCTATGATGACCATAATAAAGATGATTTTGATTTGATTCCAGTTACAGCCACAGGGAAGACAACTATGAGCCTAGCTAGCAAAATTCTAGAAAGCATATAAATAATCTTTCCTTACTTTTGCTTTTCTACAAGATTAATATCAAAACCTATTGCATAAAGAAGTAATGTTATTGTTCTCAATGGCTGTGTTACATTCATTTCAAGCTTCACCATAAAATATTTGAGGTGAAATTTTATTAAAAATAAAATTTAACTTGGAATGCCAATATTTTTCTTATTTTAAGCATTTTTACCTATTTGTCCTAACAGATATAGAGACAACTTACATCTTTGTCTGCATTGGACATAAATATTTTAATTTTTAAAATGTTGATTTGCTGTTTCCAGAATTTGTTATGGTATTTGGATATCTTAGATCATGTAATCATTGTTGAAATAGATTATACTACCTAATCAGATGACTATTCTAATTTAAATGCCTGTGCATCACATCTTATCCCAAAATGAAATCAATAAAATTCCAGCATGCTAATACATTTTTAATACCAGGAATCAAAAACTATTAGTATACTGTTTTCATTCTTGCTATTGTAGTTCAAAGAAGAAAAGTCTCTTTTCATTTTTTTTGTTTAACCATCTGTCTGCCTGTGTATTTTATTCCTTCTTGTTCTTTTCTTGAATGTCCTTCCTTGTTTTTCAGCTGTTGTTCCAATGCATCCTTAGCATTGCTTGATCTTTTTCCTTGCCACTGAAGGGATAAAATCAGAGGTGGGTTCCTCCCGGTTCGCACCAGTTATAGAACCGGTAGCAAACCGCTGGTGACATCACTGAGCCAGTTCTGTCGGTGCCGGTCCGTGGACGCTGCCATCTTTTTTTGGGGAATCTTTTTTGGAGGGGGGGGGGTTGGGGGGGGTGTGGTGTGGGGGGGGGGGGGGTGGGGGGGGGATTTTTTGCTATTTTTTTTTCTTCTGTGCATGTGCAGAAGCTGAGTCCCCGGCACTGCGCATGCACCGCCATCTTATTTTCAGCTTTTTTTGGGAAATTTTGCGAATTTTCATCACTGTGCATGCGTGCGCATCCGTGCGGTGCACCCACGCGGCATGGGAGGAAGCGAACTGGCGGCAAGGTAAGTTAGAACCCACCCCTGGATAAAATCTTTCAAATAGAGCTATTGATATTGACCTGATTGCAAAATACATTGCTTAAAATTATTCTTGTTTACACTGCTCAGGTCTATAATTCAGTAAGTACTGTACTCTAAATTATTGCATTTAGGCCTGTCATATTTAGCCCTGCCATGATTTGCTAAACATGGTTTCACTTCTACTGTTGCTTTAGAAATCCGTCTCTCAGCTATTCTCCTTCTTAAAATTATTCTAGTCAAACAGAACAGAAAAGAAGACATAACATGTAGCTAAGAGGTNAGGAAGGAAGGAAGGAAGGAAGGAAGGAAGGAAGGAAAAAAGATAAGAGATTGATTTATAGATAATTTTCATATGCTACAAATTATAAAAATTTAAAGAGAAATCAAGTACATTTGAATAGTTCAAAATATTACAATCTGGGACTTGCATATCTACTCAATCTATTGTCCAATTGATGCTGCTGAGTAATGGGCAGCTTGAAGGTCTTGCTCTGTTTTTTCATGGTTCTTAACTTTAAAGAGAGTGCAAACTGGACCCACCTTCAAATAATCTGGTTTTTTTATAAACTAAGTAAATAGGCAGGCCAGCAATACATCCTGACCCAGTTTTTTTTTTGACTGAGAAATAGAAGCACTGCCCTCCCTCTCAAAAGAAATCATGAAGACTTATCAATGAGTACATATCTACCTGCTTTTAAAGTCCTCATGCATGAAAGCACTTGAATTTTAGAGGAGATTAGAAAAGTTGGAAAAATATGAATCATGGTTTTAGACGATCCAAATACTGTAGACCAATTCCTTGTATTATAAAATGTAAATTTTATTAAAGCTTTTCTCAACTTGGTGCCTTCCAGATGTGTTGAACGCTGTCTCCCAGAATTCCCAGACATCATAGCTATCCAACACATCTGGAAGATACCCGATGTGCTTGGGGAAGCCTGGTCTGTTGCTAGGATGCTGAGCACAAAAAAGGCACAGACTGAAGCAACTTGAAATAACACAGTGTTTTTAGTCATTGTACTGACTTCCCTACATGCATCTGAACTTTTTCTTGGCTGACTTAGATATCTGTATTTAATCAGAAATTTACTTTTTGCCCGTGCCTAGCCTTTCCACCTGTTTCCAGGAAAAAGCATAGGCTTAAAATACCAAGAGACGATTTAACTGGTGATATTTGTGTCTGTGAAGCCTGTAGCTTTTCATACTTCTTAGTCAAGTTGTAAGGACCAATTCCTTTTGTGAGTGAAGTTCTCTCTGGTAGTAGAGGCGCACGTAGTCATGGAAAATACTCATTTCCCAGAAAGAAAACTACTGAGCCTGCTCCCTGCCATTCTCTCTAGCTTCCCAATACACTTTCCAAGAAAACAATCAGGTCTGTGCTGCAAAAATCCTGATGGCCACTAGATGGAAACAATAACTTAGAATTTTCTGTATCTCTCTGCTCTCATCTGCTGGACATCTGGAATTCTGCAGGCCAGGTCAGGTAGCCCTATTCCAAATAAACTTTAGCTATCTTCACTAATCGCTTTTTTAAAGGTATGTTGATGGGGTATAACCATGAGAGGCATGAAAGCTTCCCATTTATATACTTTAGTTATACAAATGTTTTTATAGATGGGTGCAGCTAGCAAGCTGGCAGGGGACCATGGGCAATTACCATCTACAAAGCAACCATATAAACGCTTGGGCCCATCTGTCTCAACATGCATTTTTCTCGCTTTTGCAAACACAGGGTTTAATCTAGATACACAAACATTCCAGAGACCAACCTTGAATTGAGGTTTCTATGAAATTAAATCTGCCCAACACATTGGTCTACATTATATCCACAGAAAATCAGAAGGTGCTAGTTTCCAACTAACATGTTTTGTTTAAAATACACAAACTTCCATAAGCTGCAGCCCACTTCATCAGTTGCATGGAATGGCTAAACTGATGTAGGGTTTAAACTGGGATGAGTTGAAAATCATGTACAGAAACATATTACATCTGAGAGATATTATAATATAGGAAACTGTAGTATAAGCAAAGCTTTAATCTTATAACCTTTAAAACAAATAAAATACTACTTCCACACCACAGGCTCCATGTATGCATTTAAAAAGGAGAAAATCTTAGTACGATTGATTTATTTGTTTCACATATGGTGTTGTTACATTAGCCAGGAGGCTACAATGCTAATGCTGAGTAGTAGTTCAGCTGCCTGTTTACCAGCTCTCTCAGATACACACATGCGTGCTTCCCAAGGTGCGCCACAGGAGGGTGTGCTAGCTTCACACCAGAAAGACAAGTGGCTTTTCCTGCAGCAGCATCCAAGGCCCTCTCCCTCCACCAAAGCCACATAACAAATGGCTATTGTAACTGGGAAGGTTCGGTGGCAGCAGGATTTTAGCCACCGCATGAAGCCGCAGCTTGTTTCCCCACCAGAGTTTTCCTATTTATCTATTTGCATAGAACATGCTTTCGAACTGCGAGGTGGTCAGAAGCTGAGGTGAGTGACAGGAGCTCACCCTGCCATGCAGTGCTAGGACTTGAACTGCTAGAGCAGAGACTGTTTCCAATGTCATTAGGCCACTGAGCCACTGCCCCTCTAGTAGGATGATGAAACAAATAAATAAAAAAAGAGAAAAGAGAAAATCCTGGTGTAATACAGCCTTATTCATTTTGCATTACTACCCCTGGAACTCCCTTCCCAAATCTAATTGTGGCTTTCAACCATCCAATATGAATATTTCTTTCCATTCTAGTCTAAATAATCTTGAGTATTGCACACATTTTGATTCTATCAGAAACTCAATCAATCCTTGTCATGAGAAAAACAAGCAGTGTTATACTTCTGCATTAAACTTTTGGTGAGTAAGAGGTGCAGTTTTTAAGGGGATCAGATTGTAAAGTGGGTGAGGACATACCACATATGCAGGCAACGCTAGATTGGAGGCATCTTTTTTTTAAAAAAAGAAATGACTGTAATATGCCTACTGTACAATTTCCATCTGTTTTCTACCCATGGCGCGGGGAAAATAGAAATAGGAAAGAATGCTTGAGGGCTACAAAAAGGAAGGTTAGAAGCTATAGATTTTCTATCCCTACCAATTGCATCTGCTGATTTTTTTTTTATTATTTTTTTTTTTACAGATAATGAGCTTGCTCACAATAGTTTAATGTGGATAGCATGAGCAGTAGAGAAAATCCTTCTTCAGGTTGGCATTGTGTACAGAAATGCAGGGCTGGCAACACGCCATATGACTTGATCAAAGTTCACCCGGGAAATGGTCTGGAGAAATTCATACCTTCTCTGACCATGGCTTCTATGTCCTCAGGAAATCCAGATCCTTCTTCAAGGGTGAGAAACTTTCTTGCATATTTTTTTCAGCAAGGCTGGACAAAGCTGGAACATTTAATGAAGAACTTAAAGTTCTTTGATATCCCGAATATTTCTTTTGTGATTGGAGCCATGGCCTCTTTGAAGTTACAGATACAATTTATTGCTTATGAAAAGTCAAAGAATCAGTTTTGGCCCAAGTTGCTTTGGAAAACTTATGTTAAAATATTGCGTGAGCTTTTATTTCCAACATTGACAAGTATTAGTATTTCTGGAACAGCTAAAATGTGAAAGATGTATGCCTAAAACTTCAAATTAACATTTCTGCAACAAACAACAAGAATGCTACAATGATACATTTTATCCCCTGGCCAAGTGGAAATGAGCAATGAATTATTTCTTTCCTCTTTTAAAGAATATGTTTTATAAGAGTTGGATGGCAATGGAAGGGATTGGCTAACTGTTAACTGCTCTAAAGTAGAGTAGAAAGAAATGTAGCCAAAAACCCGTCTGAAACAACTTATAACATTTTCAATTAAATTATTCTACTTGAAACTCATCTAAGTACTAAATGTGAATGAACTGAAAGATTTGTGGTTGAGGCTGTCTAAGCGAAGCTTGGAAAATTGATATTTAATACCAAAGCTTTAAATTCCCTAGTATGGATGAAGATTTAGGAAACAAATAAGCTTAATTTTGCCAATATGTGAAGATATGCCACCACGCAAAGCAGTGAAGTCAAAGCACGGGTGGGGATTTGATGGTTCTCCAGATGTTGCTGAACTATAGCTCCCAGCATATCTTCCCATTGGCCATGCTGACTGAGGCATGCTGAATAGCAGTTAAGCAACATCTGGAAGGCCTTATGTTTCCCATCCTTTCATTAAAAGAACTGGCAATATGAGCTGCTTTCATTGCCTTGTCATTTTTTTGAGTTCTAACCTTGATATCCATTTTTACATACATCGAGATAGAGCAACTTCTAGAATTTATCCAGGACTTCTATAGTATGTAAGGTTTAAGATCATCATTGGCTGATTTATTTCAGTGACATCTCCTGAGTTCCATGCAAAACATCGACCACTTAATATTTTTGCTTATTTTCCAGCTGAGGCAAAAAGCCAGCTTCTGTTCTTCTGTCTGAACATAACATCACATGGAACTTGAGTGCTGACATAAATTCAAGATTATGAGAACAGAAGAACAAAGGTTTTGAATCAAATTTGTGGCAATGAAACAGAGGTTTTTTGTTTCAGTAGAATATGAAAACATTTAGACTGAGATAACTGATGGAATAACCACCAAAGTATGTCATCTTAAGCTTAATCAAGAAAAACTAATAAAGAAAAAATCTGAGCTAAAACTAGCAAATGTTTTTATTATTTTTAATAAGAAAAAATTGTAAATAATTTTTTTCAGCAATTCAGTAAATCAAAGAGATTCCATTATGGCATCGAGGAATAGGAAGAAAAAGAAAGGAATTCATTTAGAAATACTAGATGGAATTTGAATTTGATGAATGAACACTATTTATTATTTGTTATCCTGTGATTAACCAGTAATAAAACTGGTTAACCAGATTAACCCATGTCTTTAAATTAACATGCCGAAGAGAGGCTGCTTGGACAAGCTTGTTCTCCAATTTATTCTTATAAATTAATCTTGTAAATTGTGAGATAACAAACTTCCTGCTCTAACCCCAGTTAAATAATTATTAACTTATTTTGTCTTAGCTAGTTGCCCAATACCCTTCTAGACACATAATCCACATTAATATATGAACTTCCCTTGATGATGCTCAAACTAAGCCATTTGGGGGGTTGGGAAGGGGAGGAGAGCTCGCCCAATGAAACCAATCCCTTTGGTTGCATGGAATCTTCTCCCTACAGCTTTGGCTCACTGCAGGACTTGTGGAAAGAGTCTCTCCATCCCTGTAAGTACTGGATTTTCATTAATAAATTATTCTTAATAATTATAATTTTCCATTTTGTGTTCAACCTCTTTGGCATGTGGCTTGAAAATTGGCAGTTTGTACTAATATGCATAAATTCCCTGGGGTCTCTCCAAATCTAATAAAGAAGGCATGCTCTGGGTTCTGCCATTTAGTATCAGGCCTCCAAAACCAAAGAAAGAACATAGAGTTACTTCTAAGCAGTTTGCTTTATTGTTCCTTATCTGTTACCAAAAATCTTGCCAAACCAAAGCAACTATTTCCATCACTAAAGATATACTCTGAGAATTGTGAAGGAGGAGCCATCTTAACTCTCCTTTTCCCCAATCAAACTAAACTTCTCTGTTTCTTGGTCAGGCATCAGAATATAAAATCCAAGGTAGAAGACATGATGCAGAAACATATACATGACGTATATAGGTTGAAATGTTAACAAACACAACAGGCATAGTAGAAACAAATTCATAGGAAGTGATATAATAAATCATTTTACAGTGGATTCCTGGAGGTGGCAAACAAGCTCAACACTATGAATATCATAGTATTAACAGAAGTCTGATTGGCTACAAGATAGGCAAGGCCTGTCAAATGAGCTGAAGGCTTCTGAACTCCAGAAATCCTCTATAAAGGAGAAGTTGTTTGATTACCTTTGTACTGTTATAGGCAAGACTTTGTAACGAAGTCACAGAAAAACAGAATATCCAACAGCTTTCTGGTTACTTGATTAGGATTCCAAACTGTTGGCCACCAGATAATAAAGGAGACATGACTGGAAAACATGACACCAAAGTAAGAACTCTTAGAGTCATTAACATCACTCACTATTGCTTGTTGGTGAGAAATATAACTGAATAACCTTGGAGGAGGTTGAAGAATTCTTCATACTATGCCATCAAGACAGTTAAATTGCTATGGCTCCAAACAGTAACAACCTCACTCACTTTAGATAAACTAAACTATGTCTGGCCTAACCATTCTATTTCTATTTTTCCCACATTAATTTTCAGAGCAATGATTTGGCCCTAGAGTTCTGCTGTCTAGCAAGGAATTTTAGTAGCATCACAAGTATGTCCAAATTAATGATCCTCATTAGAACCAAGCAATCATTCACGAAATTTAGGGCAAATGCACAAAAACGTAAAAAAAAAATGTCCAAAGTCTTCAGCTAGCATGTAGTTTTATATTAAAAACATATATCTCTTTGTGAGTGGGTGTGTATGTGTGTTTAATTATTTAATTTGGATAGAGTCTAACTTGATAATAAATTCTAACATTTCATTGGTTCAGATCTTCGGAAGGAGTGAAGGATAAGATTATCCTTCTTTTGCTGAAAATATACACCCAGTTCTTTGGTGGAAACCACAAAAGTTAAACTATTTAAAATTTCAGGATTTATGTAACTTAAACAGGGAAAACAGAATTCCACCACAAAATATAGGAGAGCAACACATGTATAATGAACATCAAAATATTGGATTCAAATACACACACTGATTCAGAGGATTTTAAAGATTAATATACTAGAATTTTTAGTTTGGATTGATGAATAAACAGTTCGGGGAAAAAGTCATGAAACTTTGTTTTTGCATATGATAACTCCAGCAAGATTATTGTATGCACAAAGATGGAAAGATTTGGTTGGTGAAGATGATGGAACGTGCTGAGATGGCTAAATTGACTTTTTTGATCAGAAAAAAACATGTCTGAAAATAATGTCAATATTTATTGCTGACTGGAAATCCCTAATGGGCTTTTTGCATAAAACAGATAAAATACTAACTTGATTTATGGTTTGATGATTACACAGGATAGATTATAGAAAGAAGAGAGTTATGTTGGAACTATAGAGTAAGAGTTAACTTTATCATTATAGTTATAACTGCTGTAAAGAAGATTGGAAGCTACTTCTTTGTATCTATTTTGTTTTCTATTTTTCTTTTCCTTTAGTTTTCCTGTTTTGTACTTTTACTTTATCTTTGATTTCTTTCTTTTCCTTTTATTTCTTTTATTTATTTGTATTAGTTATCTTCCTTTTTAAAAATCTTCATAGATAGGTAGGTAGACAGACAGACAGACAGACAGACAGTATTTTGGCTTTCACTAAATTCCATTGTTTTGAATACTAGCTAAGAACTCATCTTCTATTGAAGAATTGGCAGCTGTAAATTGGCATTGTTCATGTATTAATTAAATGCTTTGTGGCCACACTTGCCCTATATGTGAAGATGAGAAAAATATTTTCCATTCCATTAAATGAATTAATCTAATAGTTCTGTATCAAACCTTAACATTTCAGAAAAAAATGGAGATGAAACATTCCATTATGGCATTTTCAAACAGATATATATATATAATATGTTGTTTTGTTTAGACGTTTATTTTAAATATATTTTGTTTTGACTTGCTGCAAAAAAATGTTTTGACTCATTGGCTTAAAATAGTACATGCTTTAGGAATATCTTCAGCTAATAATTATTTCAAGGCACACCATTATCAATGTATCATCAAAGCTTTCAAGGGGAAGGGAAATCTGATTCAAGCTAAGGATTAAAGACTGGCGCCCAAACTAGGCTTAAGTAATAGAAGAAATATGAGACTTTTAATGCCTACCACTGGTTTCTCCTCCCCACCTCACATACATAGACAAATATTGCAAAAGTAGTTCTAGTTATGAGAGTAATTGTTGACTTTCAATTCTGGACAAATAGGTAACACATTTATTTTGTTTTCACAAAGTAAAAATAAAAATCTCTTCAAGCACATGTGACACCAATATAGACCTCTCTGGTGTCCTGGTAAAGGAATGGTTACATAAACCTTGCTTCCCTTCTCTCATCACCATAAACGTCAGCTGTAATTTTAGTGGAGATTGCCCAAGAGAAGCAGATTCCGGAACACTACCTTTTACAAATATATGGAATTGTCTATGTCTGTGATTACACTGTTGTCATTTTCGTTGCGTACAAATCAAATCAAAGGCAGGTATTCATATTTCTAAATCAGGAATTCACATTTTCGAACCAAAAATTGCATGTAGATTTTCAATGGCGTAGTTGAAAAAGTATGCAGAGTTATTATAGCCTCCACATGTGATTTAATTTTAGCTGAAATTAAATCCCTTGTTTTTCTGTATTTTCCTTTGTATTACTTTAATCATCAATTTGGCAGTTATTCCCTGAAAGGCTCTACATCAAAAGTTTTTCGGGTTGCACTATGTCCCTTTCTAGTTTGCAGACTCCAGTTATCAAGAAACTAATAAGCCTGCAAATAAATGATATTGTGAGATATTGTGTAATATAGATGGTTCACCCAAGAATATCCATTTCTGTATTTGATTTTAACTATCAAATGAGATACCAAATCCTACATGTGTTAATTTTAATTATTGTCTGGTTAACAATGGCACTAGCTTCAAAACCAATTAACATGAACAATTCATTAATCCCAAACATAGCAAATAGAAAATTATCCTTTAATGCCTAGTATAACTGAGCAGTACAGCAATTGATGCAATGTGGCTTGTGCAAACAAAGCCATTTATAAAATGTTGTCTTAACATGAAAAAACATAGACCTGTATTTCCATGCAGATTAATAATAGCCCATTTACTTGCTAAAAAGGACCATGTATCAATCCTGTGAACAAAATCACCTTTGCCCTTGAAGATGAATCATGTACAAATGAATCATGTGCCAATCATTTCAGTTCTAATTCAAGAAGGTTTTGCTCCCTTTAAGCTACAATGTATTTTGTTCTAGCAATTTATGAAGTTCATAGTGGACTCATTTGTGAAAGAAAACCAGCTGAACACTGTACATATGTTCTAATCACTATGCATTCCATTCATATTGCAGACAACTGAAATATAAACTTAAACATGCACTTACAGGATGCATAGTCATTAGAATTTCATGTATAGTAGTGTATCATTGGGGAGAGTGAAGTTGCTAACATCTCCCTCCCTCTCCTTCCCTCCCTCCCGATCTCCCTCTCTCTCCCTCTCTCTCCCTCTTCCCCCCCTCTCTGAAACCGTAAAAGGAGTAGCTATTTTCAGTTGCCTGGTCTGAGGCTTGAGGCTGAGCAATGGCAAAATTCAGAGGCAGGAAAATGAGCCATGTTTCAATACCTTTTGCCACAATGCCTATTTTGTTGTTCTGGAGATCTAATTGTGATGAATCAGGGCAACTCCACCTGGCCTGTACACCACTATTATGATTTTTGCCTTCCTCTTATAGGCGAGTGGCAGTGGTATACAATATTGTATTTCACAGATACAAACATGTGAAGAACGTCCTACACATGTGTCAGCCAAGGTCACTGAAAATGTTTTTGATGGATGGGTTGGAGATGTCAAGGCACTGCAATATATATTAAAGATTAAAGTCTAAAGTGATTCCAACTGCCATGAAAATAAAATGACTGTTTACTAATATTATAAAGTGGTTCTCTGTTAAGTTAAAACACATACATGCTGCTTTCATAGGTAATATCTGCCAAAAAATAAAAAGCCAGTCAATCTTGCAGAGAAGCAACGTAATCACGATTTATTTAGCCAATTCCTAGTTTGTTTTTTCCATTTCATCTGCCAGTATTGAAAAGAATGGAGAAAGCATAAAACTTGGACTAGCCTATAGTTAAATGACATCCCAAGTCAGGCTTAAAATCAACAAACCATAGTTCCAAATTATGGCATCTTTGAAAAAAAAACCTACCAAAAACAAAAGGTTTCTTTCATGGAATAAATTTTTATATCCCAACAAACGCATTATAACTTTGTATTATGTTTTAATTCTGCCATAGACACAGTCCATCCCCAAATCCAGAGTCAAACCAATAATCTCAGATTATGGAACTTTATTGTCTAGGTAGATTTTTTTTGCAGCATGAAAAATCTCACTAGAACCACAGAAATTGTACAAAGCAGCTGGAACAATTATAAAGTTGTCAAGAATTTAAATATAACAAGGGCTTTTCAAGTTACAAAAAAAATATGAATAAGTCACGCTGGGCACCAAATTCTTTACTATTATTAGCTGTAGTGAGATAATGCAACGCTGTCACTAAAATGCCTATGACTGAGATTTCTGAAGCATTGGATAACATTTGCCTTTTTTCTTTTCAGTTTAATTTACTACTGAAAAATCAGTGGGAAGTAGCTTTTAAAATGTTTTCCTAACCTTTAAAAAATTGTAAATCACTGGTGATATATAAGCTCTCCTCCAGATGTCTTGGGATTACCCTTCAAATGAATGGCTAAGAATTCTGGGAGTTGGAGTCCAAAATTATATAGAGGGTATCAGATCTGGGAAAACTCTTACATATGTATAAATATGGGAATAGGTTTTTAACAAAGAATAGTTATGTTACACACATCCAAAGTGTTAGATTCCTTCTACTGGTGAACAGAATTTTAGGCAGTGTTAAGCAACATTCTTTTCTCCACCTAATACTTTCAGGAAGTTAATATTAATAAACACATATAATAGTCAAGCAATATCATTTAATGAATGATATTAACTTTAAATTAAATATTTTACAACATTGCACAGTTGTAATTGAAAAATATTAATAGTCCAATTCTTTAGTCAACTATAATCTAAGAGTTACAATATTGGGACTGGGAAGAATCCAGTTCAAATTGTCACTGAAATATAAAACTCACTGTAAGATTGATGAAGCCATGTGAATAGATGGCATGGAAGATATGGTGTGATACAGCCAAAGAATCAGTTGATTTAAAAAGCACACATGTACTCTAGTCAATTGATCTATAAAAGCGTTATAAGGGTGAGTTGTGAGCTTGAGCAAAGTGCAGGCTTGGATAAGAAACAGAAATTGCTGAGACGGAATTGTTGCTGTAACGTTAGCATTTCGGCAGAAAAGATATTGATCTTCCCTATTAAACTTCTAATTACCTAAATAAGAAGGACCTATTGGCAAGTTAACTTTATTTTCATTCTAAAGCCTTTCATTGCGCAACTAGCAGGTTAAGAAAGTAAAGCCCCAATCAAAGAATTCTTCCAGACAAATATCACTGAAGAAGAAATTAATTTAGGAAAGCAAACATTACTACAAGCAATAAACCATCCATCTTACCTGGGGGAATAATCCTTACTATAAACATTCAGATTCCTCTCCTTCCCAAATCTTACTCATTTACTTCTCCACTGATGAAAAATATGATCATAATACATTCATGTCTAGATTATAAAGGTAATGTATGTAGTTTGTTTCAGTACAGTATAATGATTTAGAATTCTATGCTCAAGTCAAATGTACTTTCTTATCTGCTTTTGCTGCAAGGAGCTACAGAAGCATTTAAATCTGTTAACCAGCCATAAATTATCATTTAATCTGAATCTTCAGATGAACCCTAACCTTAATTATGATTTAAGAAAACAAGGCAGCTTCATACACCAATTTGAAGTTGGCTTGCTCCAAAACACATAGATTCAGAATCTTTTTCTAGTTTTGAATAAAAATAAATTGCAGTCATGAAAACATCTGATCTCCTTGAAGCTATTCTAAAAGCCAATGAGCCCATCACACAATGTTTTCCTAAACCATAGTTTAGATCTTGGCATATATAAATGAAGCCCTGGACAAGCCAAATCATTTTTCTCAATCAAGCTGAAAGGATTTTTTTTTGCTTACAGCAATTAATTATAGTAACATGAACCAAAGATTGGAATAACTACTGAGCAAAAGTAATGACCATGTTCTTTTGAAAATTATTGCACATTAGCTTTATTACTTTTCTAATACTTGACTTTCCACCTGTCAGTAGCAGTCATATTCTGGTGTTCAGAACCTTATACTAGAACACAAGAGGGCGCATAACAAATAAGAAATCTGCAATTTTGCTATTAATTTGGTTGTGGCATCATCTTTCCACTTTCAGCTAACAATTCATATGGCACAATGAAATAAAACAAAATACTAACTTTTCTTGACTGAATTCTTACAAAAAAAATTGAGAACTATCAAATGCATCCTATTATGATATCTGGAGAACATGAGAGATTAAAAAAAGGGTTTGAACAGAGATTGCCTTAAGGCTGATGTCTTAAATACGAGACACTAAAATTTTGTTTCTTCGTGTATAGTATATAGAACCATAATACAATAGAATAAGAAAATATCCTTCCTCTTGAACAACTGAAGGTGCTCATCTTTGATCCATTCCATCTACCCATTCCATCATCTTCCAAATTAAAGTGCCTCCAGAGAAGAAAAAAAAATGCAATATAGAGGAAGGGGGAAAGTTAGCAGCATCTACAGAAAAAGCTAAAAGTCTTGGCTTGTAGAAGTGGTAGAATTTTCTATTAAGCCAAAATTTAACTTTTAGAACAGCCCAATATTCTTAGAAATTACTAAAGCCATACACACTTATGCTCTTTGGTTTTGTTGTAGCTGGATGCTACAAAAGCTGTAGCCTTTGCATGTTTGATTGATTACTATTTATTTTAGATAAATAATAAAAACAGTGTCTGATTTTACTTTTACCTGATTAGTATTATCAAATATTTGATTGAACTTGTGATCTGTTTCATTAGGAAAGATGATTAATC
The DNA here is from genome assembly GCA_003457575.1 of Thermophis baileyi. NCBI lineage: Eukaryota > Metazoa > Chordata > Lepidosauria > Squamata > Dipsadidae > Thermophis > Thermophis baileyi. The sequence goes on along the minus strand of QLTV01002927.1, from coordinate 545,420 downwards.
TGCAGGAGAATTAATACTATGTTGAAAAGCTGAAATTATTATTAGTTTTTACATTCCAAATTTATTTAACTTTCATTTTTGATACACCCAGTTATTCTGTTTTAAGTACATTTTGTGAACGGTTTCTTCTGAAGTAATGGTTGACACATTTTCAAAAGTATTTGGTTAAAAAGAACTTGCACAATAAGTGGAATTTCACAGTAGAATCTTATTTTAATCTGAACTCTTCAGACAGTGCATTCCTTAAATTACAACCACTTAACTATGGTAGATGGGTGAGTGGGTGATATTAATAACTATAATTTGATAAATAATATTTGCAAAGGAAATACTAGTTGAGTGCAAAACATACAAGGTTTTCTTGATCCAAAAATTACATGTAGCATTTGTTTTTCAACAAAGGGATCAGATTTTCTCCATCCAAGTTTCCTTAAAAAAGCACAAGACTTAGCAAAATGTTCTCTACTTTAATAGCAATTTCAGACACATTTCAGGCATTTATGTAACTTCTGGTTAGATTTTTTTCCTGCTATTACTATTGAAATATAGTTTCAGATACTTATTAAAAATGTTTACATTATTGAAAACTGGCTAAAATAATAGTAATTTTTTGACAACTCAAACTTAATTTTAAGATTATGTTTTTGTATTTAAACAAACCGGATATTAATATTCAATGTGTATAAATGCAATGTTTATGTTAATAACTATTATTAAACATGCAATATTTGTTATTAAGAACAAAACATTTCAAAGAAATGAATGGCACAAATGTGTCTTAGGCAGTGTAAAGCTATGCAGCACCACAATTAACAGTGACTTTTTGTACTGCACTAATTCCTGACTGCTTGCATTTCAGAACTTTGTGCAGGCATTCCTGGATTAGGATTTGCATTCCTTTTAAAAGTGGACTTTGTGGTTAAATGCCATGGGACAAATTGATTGAATGCACTGGCATAAAAACAATATATTCTGGTAAACAGAAGGCAGAGTTATGTATTCTAAAAACTGTTTTCAATATCTTTTCCTTTTAATATCTCTGATTTTATGACAGCACTCTTAATACTGAGTCTGTCATTTATAAACATAACAGTCTTCTGGTTAGCACCGAATTCTAGAATATTATAAAAGGGATAAGTTCGAAGGGGTAACATGTAAAACATTCTTGTTTTTCAAAAGTCATAAACGGCTTTTTGAACACAGGCTCAAGGTGTTCAGTTCAACAAACTTTATCCCACTGTCAAACTATCTAATTAGGGTACTTTGGGTGACACATCAGAACAATCCTGTCTTGCAAAGCAATAAAATGTAGGAAGTTGTTCTTTCTCAAACTTATAATGAACATTTCAGGAAACAATCAGTAAAGTCCTTTCTGATGTAAAGGGGGAAAATATTAATGTCCTTTATGGTACACATGTTTTGTGACTTTTACTGGGTGTACTCTTGCTCTTATTAAACTATAAGCAAAATTGAAAATGTTAAATAACAATTTCAGGATTTCCCCCCCCCCTCCTTTTTTTTTCTTACTACTGAAAGGAAAAACATCTTTTTGTAGCCACAGATGTTACATATTTTCCAGTAAATTAAGCAATCCTCTTTCATTGTTAAAACAACAGCTTGCTACTTGCCATTGAAAAAGACCCATCAACTGAACAGTGCCTCAAAACGTAGCAGCAGATGAGGACGGCTGCTTGGGCACCCTTGGCATGTAATTGAAGGATTTGAGAGAGTAACTGAGAGAGAGAGAGAGAGCCAGAGATTTCTTACCTTGAAGCATGCAAGATCCAGAGAGAAGAGATCAGTAGAAAAGGAAGAAAGTGCTCTGATCAGCTGCCGGTAGCATGCCGTTGACTTTTATGGTCAGGAGGGAGGAGCTGCTGTTCATTGTTGGTGAGTAGGCAGACAGTAGCCAGAGGCCACTAGGACAAGCAGATGCTGCTGTCTTTCAGGACATGGCAATGGAAAATGCATGAATGCAAGGGAATAACAGGACCCTGCTTTGGTTCAGATTCTCCAGGATATTATTAGAATTGGGTTCAGTTTTTGTTTTGAAATGAGGGCAGTGTACAGTTCCAATGATACCAAGTCTCCATTCTTTGGATTTAAGGGCACTTATCACTGGAAAATATTTAAGGATGCTCAAAGCAGGTTGTTTTTGTCAGCAGACCTTCATTACAGTCTCTGATTTACTAGACACAGTACTGGCTGTGTTTTCATGTAACACTAAATTATAATAGTGGCTTTGGCTTAGTATAAAGTATAATCCCTGGCAGTTGTGATTTGTGAACCATGATTCACAGCTCAGATGACTGAGAACCAAGCCACTATGGTTTGTTCAATGTAATGCAACCAAAGAAAGCTAAAATGATAAAAGGACTCAAACATATTCCCTGCCAGATAAGTTAGAATATTTTCCAAAAGTTTGGAAAAAGGAGACTGAGAAGGTAATAGAATTATGCCTGGCATGGAGAAATTAGGGAGATGTCTCCCTTTCTCAAATTACTTGTTCCAAGGCTGATGAATGAAGCTAACTGGGAGGAGATTTAAATCTGACACCCCCCCCCAAAAAAAAACCCTTCATACAGAATTAACCTGTGTGAACCTTCATAGAGAACAATGTGGCTCATTGCGACAAGATTCATTACCATGTTATCATCGTTTTGAGTTGGTTTAAAAGGGGAGTAGTTAAATTGTTGGAGGACATGTCTTATAGGGCTATTGAAAACAAAATGTTATCGCTGAGTTGAGCAGGTCTTTAGATAATAGTTTCAGAGGAACATTGTTTTCAGAAGGCTATGTCTTTTTTTGCCTACATGTGAACTGGTTGAATTATAATCACAATTTATTTAAATTCAGGTAACATGAAAACTGATTAATCATAAATCAAAGCAACATTTTTCAAAGTTCTCCTTGTGGCATATAAAAGGAGAATAGGATGGAATTGTATTGGAGCTTTGCAGGAAGAGAGAGAGAACATAAAAATTAAATTAATTCTGTTAATTTTAAACTATAGCTAAGCATTTTCCAGATCATCTGAAAACTTGCAACTTTCCTTACTGTATTACCTTTATTATTGGTTATATTTGTAATGTGAAGTAACTTCTATTATATGGAGAAGTTAAACCCATGTCAAAATGGGTAAGTGATCTACTCCGGAAGAAGCCTCGGAGGAAATCCTAGGAGAGATACTGCCAACTCAGGTGCACAGGAAAGGTGTCCAGGAGTTTCCTATGCCAGAACCTTCTCTAATGCAGACACTTAAGTTTAACATCTTCCATCCTTAACATCTCCAATGAAAGGATTTCTCACAACTGGTCTAGGAATGTTTTTCTGTTGGAGTCCTTGGAGAGTTCCTAAATGACTAGACTAAATAGCTCAATTGTCTACTCCATTCTTTGCTAGTTTTCATAATATCCACAAATTGAATAACACAACTTTTTTGGACCAATGAAAGCATTTGGACTGTGAAGAATGAGCTAGGGGCACTGTTACAAAATGGCAGCTTAGGAAGTTGCCCATTCATAACATGACTGCCATGTAGGAAATACCAGTTCTAAAGTAGCAATTTATCAGAATGCTTTTTGCCATCAGTTCTAACCCTGCTACAGTTATCACTTCTAATGTGTCTATCCTCTATCCTTTTCACAGCCACAGCCACTCATTACTTTTGTGTTCTAAGAAAGTGTATTAGAAAAATAGTAACCTGACATGCTGATCAAAATTTTGGTGGGGAGGCGAGAAAGAAAAGGGGAAAAAAGGAAAAGGTATTTTTATTTTGAAGGATGGTTCTGAGTGTTTTGTTCTTTATTTTATTATAGATGCTTATTAAAATTAGAAATGAAATATGCTTTTAAGGGTGTGTCCCACAGATGCTTTTTCAAAAGGCAACTGGACTTTGTTTTTCCTTGAAGACATTTCATATCTCACCCCAGAAGCTTCTTCAGTTTCTTGAATGAGAAGCGAAATGTTTTCAAGGAAAAACAAAGTCCAGTTACATTTTGAAAAAAGCACCTTTGGGACAACCATGACCTGGATGACTCAGAATCTCCAGAGACATTTAAGGCAGAGGTTTAATCCTTCTCTCTCCTGCTGTGGCCAGAAACAATTAAGCCATCTCTAAATAGTTATTGCAGTTCTGATAAAAATTGACTCTACATCTCTAACTGTAGAGATGCCATAGTAAAGCACAATCGCTTCACATTATTATTATCTCTTTTATTCATTAAACATGAAACTCAGTCAACTGAACATTTAAAAATGTATCACAAATATCATTGACTGGCGCTGATGGTTGATAAGGGTTGCTGCCAGCATCCTAGGTATCATCATCATCATCATCATCATCATCATCATCAATCATCATCCTAGCCCTTGTCTATCCACTGCAGGATGAAGGCCTCTTCCACATGTTTCCAACCCAGCTCTACCCCCCCCCCGGTAT
>QLTV01002927.1:506222-540280 GCA_003457575.1 Thermophis baileyi | reverse complement strand
TTAAATTTAGAAAATGTCCATGAAAATTGTTGTCTTTTTTTTTAATGAAATGGCATTTTCTAATAATTTGTGGAAAAAAATCCTTACCGAAAGAGAGACAACACCTTACCACGCACATTTTATAATAAGTTTTGTCTGAGCCTTACTGAAACCTACATACATACACAAGAATTTCAAAAAGATAAATGTTGTCCTCTTATAAAGTCATCATCATCATCATCATATTATTATTATTATTATTATTATTATTATTATTATTATTATTATTATTATTATTATTATTATTATCTTGCCTACAACACTTCGTCATTATTGGACTTAATGGATGGCTTTTGCTTCAGTGCCATTACGGACTCCAGCAACTTCAGATGCATAAAATTAGAGCCGCTTTTCCTCTAATGTGATATACGTCCTCATTTGCCATGAATGTCTTGTCTGGATTTTACATAAGAAAAATGGGACTAAATTTGCATAAAATAATTAGTTGACACAAGTCCAGGGGACTCAACATAGGACTCAAAAGAAGGACCAAGTATTATCAGAGCATTTCAGCCTCCAAAGATATTCTATGGCATATCTCAGAGTGACTGTTTTGGAACAATGGGATTTTAACACCATCACTGAGTAAGAAATTGGGGAATTCACATACATGCAAAAGTTTCAGGCAATTTCAAAAAGTCTCAACAAACACATTTGTTAATGTAGAAGGTTTTTATGTAGGAGGCTCAATGTAATATGCATCTGTGTATCCAACCTGCTTTCCCTCTCTCCCAAGTTAAATATTACATCCCAAGTTACATACTTCTTATATATCTGACCAATTGAGCTGCAACTCATACAAATTTATATAGCCATTTTATAAAGTTTGTTCATGTGAAAAATTGCTACTAGACTTCTCCTGATTCCTAGCTACAATTAAATTGAGGTTGCATTTATTATATTAAAGAAATCTTATATTTACTATATTTACTATATTTTTACTTTTGCTTTTGCTTTCTTTCTTCATGCTTTACTTTGCATCCCTTACTGTAATTAAAAAAAAACCAATGTGGCTATATATTTTTCATATGTCAAAATATATTCCTCTACTGCCAGATTGCATTTTTATTACTCATTTATATTAATGAAAGTTTAAGGAGAAATTAAGCTGAATGACCTCATCCATGATGGAAGAGTTAACAATAGTTGTGCTCTGCTACATGAAAAGATAATTCACAAGATTGGTCAAAAGTGAGGGTAAATTGAGAAGTGGTGACAGATTTAAATTTTGGGTTCAAAAGATGGTCATGACTGTGTGAAGTACAAAGAACTTATGCTAAGAAACCAGAAAAGTAAGAAATAATTTTAAAAAATTAAATGCGATTTAAAACTTTTTGGGATATTCTAAGAATAACAAGTAGTTTTTCAAGCAAGATGAAGAAGACACTAGGCGACAAAGAAAGTTGATGGCATCCATGAGGCAAAAAATATCTGGGGCAATGTGGTAACATAAAAGAAGAAAGAAAATTAATATGGTGTTCTAATAATCCCCTAACAATGCTGGCTTCAGGGTTTTCTGGATTTCAGCTCAGCAGCCATAATTTGAAAAAGGGAGAACATGTGCCTAAAATATTTTAAGGGAGTACATTTATTTTTGTTTTTGTACTCTGAGAATAGTGCAAGTTAAAGGCATTTATATTATGAATCTTAGCAAAACTTGCTATCTTCTGGCACTCAATAAGATCATAAATGAGTTTTGGGATGACAGTAATAGACTATCTCCACTTCAAGTAGCAATTAATTCTTGGACTTCATCACTTAAAAGAATAACCCTGAGAGAGTAAACAAAAGCCTTTCTTGTTATTTTTTATTATTATATAATAGCATACAGCATATCTAAAAGACATGCAGGAATGTTTTTGGTGTTCTGCGTTTTGGAATTAATTCTTTCATTTTATTCATTGACTATGGAAAGAAAGCACTGATGAGTCCTATAATTATTTCGAGTGATGCCGTTGTAAGATTTAACTTGTGAATTCATGAAGAAAAGGACAAATAGATAAATACAACACAAAATATGGTACTGTTTTCTCTTTAGATTATCATTTATTTCACAATCGTTATTTGCATTGATGTAGTAAAGGAAAAATTGCCTTTTAGACTTTTAGTTTCAAAGAAGGGACAGGCTTACATAACTGGGATCTACTCTGCCCAACTAAGAGTGAATTTAAAAAAAAAAAATTCAATAAACTTGCAAAAGAAGTAGAAAGCCCTCCTATTTATTTATCATTTAAAGTATATCTATACAATATTTCATGTCACCTTCATTTCAGTGTCATGTGCAAGATAAAAACATAATATAATTAAATGGAGCATGCAAGTAACTAAACGTAACTGCATAAAATATTTAAATTAATAGCAATAGTGAGTACTGGAATCTACAAAATAAACCTGGGCTCCCATCAATTAAAAAAAAAACAGTCTAAAAATTCAGGCAGTTCAGGCTTTTTTAGAAATAATTATGGATGAGGCCAGATAGACATATTTTGATGGTTAATTTTGTAAGAAAAGCAGGTGCTATAGAAAATGCTCTGTCTCCTATGTTTGCCAATCAATAGATCTGTCAGGTTAGGATTTATTCATCCCTGAAAACTATCAGTGGTGACAGTAGAGGGAGTTGCACTTACTTCTTAAATGTATGATTTGAATGGAGAGTTACAGTTATGTTCCATTAACTTTTAAAAATCCAGTGTGCTTACAAAACAGTAGGAGCTCTAGTGCTATTTCAGAAATTGCCAGGAAAGAAACCACTATTAATTCTCTCTCCCCGTCCCTCCCCAGGATTATATGGTGAAATTTTTGGAAGATTTTTAAAGTATATAACTGATTTATAAACATTTACAGATTGTAAAACAGCCCCCAAAACAGGAAAATTAGGAAATATATGGAATTAAGGAGCAATTTTAGGTACATGTTTTCAAAATTCATTTTTAAAAAAATCAACAAAAAGGTTATTTTTCTGCCTAGCAGGAAGCACATTCCAGAGATCTGCTGTAATTTCAGAGAGTATTCATGAATTGTAAAATATTCTAAAGTTAAATGAGTAACTATGCAGGTCAAGCCATAGCACCTTTAAAAAATCCTTCCATCACTCTCAGAATAATCAGATTCTCTATATTGAGAAAAAAGTAGTCAAAACATTGAGAGAAATGCACAAGGAGAATTAATTCATTTGGAACTCTATAAAACAGAAAATAATTAAGACGATTGTTTTAGAAGGATATTTCCTACACATATTTGATTACTTAATCTGAATGGTTTCATGGGATTCTCCCATTGAAGTTCCATAAATAGGACAGTGGGATTACAAAATAAAAGTCTTAACTGTTATCCTGCACCTGATGGATTTGATCCTATCTGTTAAACTGGATTCTGATTTTCTTCACCTCAAAAGGGAACTGATTCTTTGGACTGACTTCTGGCCCTGGATCTGAGAACTCCAGTTAGCCCTTGTCTCTTATTCCTTGGTTTGAATTGAAAACACTCATGTGAGAAACTGTTATTTCACATAAAGTGATTTCTCTTTTGCCAAAAGGAAATGTCACGCCGTGACTCTGGCTTCTATGATTAATGTGACCACTCAGCACTTGGTCTGACATAGAGATGCGGCAGTTGAAAATACAGCCTTGGTGTTTCCTGTCCTGGGAACTTGCCATTGTGAACACGTTTCATGCTTTGGCCATGTTTTGTAATATGCAAGAAATGTTGAGTTCTCACTTGAGCCCAAGTAATGAATTTTACTGCTTATATTTAATTGTTAACAAAAACATAAAGGTCAGTTTTCTCTACTCTAAAATATATAGACCACATTCAAGGCAGTTACTAGATCAACTTTCTTTGTGTTACATGAAAGGATAGCCTAAAATATGCATTTTCAAAACCAAACAAAATCTTTCGCTTTTAACTCCCTTAACAAGGAGGAGGTACTCCTAACACGCGTTAAGTTCATGCCAGAGCCAGTTTGCATTGTTACACTATTCACAGTGGTCATCCACCCTCCCCACCCCCAAATTATATGAGGCCTTACATCTCCCAAAAGATTGTTTCCTTTTTTATTAGATGTGTTTATGAAAAGTCGGGCAAAGTCATAAGGTAACTGACTTACACACACCTAATTTTCTAAAGGCGTTCTTTATGCATTGACTTCTCATATGCTGTAGGTATAATAGGTGGTTTTTTTTACAGCCTATAGGAATTCTCATAGATCATTCTTTGAGGAGTTTAATGTCATGCAATACAAGAGGCAGTCTGGTCACACTGCATTGGCCTTAATATCAACATTATCCAACTATATACCCTGATCTTTCAGTTCACTCACTTAAATAACTGACCTTGATCTTCCCGACATTTGTCAGAAATCTGTACATTACTAGACAACCTATGACTCCTTGGGCTAACCATAACATACTGTTTGCCACATATTCTTGGGTCAATCTTCCCTTTCCTTCTCTGTCTCTTCATCTCTCCTCATTCTGTGCCTTTTGTTGTAATTCTGGAGACATGCAACCCTTCATCCTCTGCTTCATCATCTCTTTTGCTTTTGTTCTTTGTGTCTGATCCTGAAGACATGCATTTGTCTGCTCCTTTGTCTCTTCTTCTCTTCTCCTTCTGTGCCTCTGTTATCTTTCTGGAGACGTGATGTTTCTCCTCTGTCTCTCCTTCTCTCGTGTTATTTGTTCTGACTGTTTGAAATTTCAATTCCACTAGAGTCAGGCGTTCCAGATTTTTATGCGTTCTTTAACTTAGCAGATTTGAGATACCTTGATTCAAAAACTGTTGCAGTGTAATGCACCAGAAGCGTGAGCAACTTCCAACTATCTGCCAGTCTCCCCATTGATTTTGCTTGTGGGAAGCTGGCAGGGAACATAGGAAATCATGATCACATGACCATGGAAATGCTACAACAGCCAGAACTTTGCAAATAAAAAGGGTGTGGACATAGTGGAAATTTCAATTCCACAGGAATAATGGATGCCAGATTTTTTATGCATTCTTTAGGTTAGCAGATTTGAGATACCTTGATTTAAAAATTGTTCTGGTATAATGCACCATTTGGTACAGTTGGCTAACTGGGGGGTGGGTGGGGTGAGTTTTAGTACTAGTGTATATAGATTTAATCTTCAAGAACAGGAATATTTGGCTGATTTTTTTCATATAAGTGCACAAAAGTAGTCTTGAATCCGATTGTTCATTCTGACTGGACCTGAAAAGGTTAATATTAATAAAGCATTATAATCTAATACGATATAGTATCTAATCCATTTTTTTTAAAAATGCAGAGTATGATTATAGACAAAAAAACTAAAAGTCAATAATCTCAATATTACATGTCAAAATAAAGTAGAAATATTCAAACTTATATCTAAGACATATGCAAAATCAGTTTCCTTAGTGCCTATTATCATATGGTTACATAGTGGAAAATATTGGAATTTATGCATTAGAAGGACATAGTGAATTTGGAGAAATCCCAATCTTTTTAAAAAAAATGTTTGGGAAACGATCATTGGGTAGGGTCACAAAACAATTAAATGAAAGGAATAATCCTAATGTAGGAGATACATTTCAAAATTTCTAAGTTTCTAAGGACTAGAAATGCCAGTTTATTTCAATAATCATTATCTAGCAGTAAGACTGAAAAATAAAAGCTATTTCTGTTAAACTGTTGGAATGGTGAAAAAGAAAAAGAAAAAACACACAATTTAAACTTTAGTGGGCAAAAGAAGAGAGTTCACTTTCATGTTGATAGTGGTTATCTACTTTAAATGGTTTCATTCTAATATACAGTAAGCATTCTTATATTTTCATATCATGTTGAGTATCTTCTGACAATTTGGAAGCTGCGAGTGTGACACTTAGGTGGCTCATTCCTAGCAGTAAATCCTATCGATGTGCTTCATTCTCACTCAACACATGGTCCAATTAATCTTTCTGACATAATGTTCTCTTAAATTGTGGATTTTTTTTTCCTTGAGTGATTTTTCCCAAGGTCTTCCAGGAAATCTTGGCTTCCATGTACTATTTAGTATGCTATAGAACTGGGGAACAGCCATTTCATTTGTTGGACATTGCTTAAAATAGATGCAACCTACTGTAGTTAAGAAATATGAATAAACCACACCAGAAAATTGTTTATGAATATTGTGAAATTAAAAGATTGGGAAACTTATTAAATCTGGCTGTCTGATAAGATTGGCTTGTAAAAGTGGTCAAGCACAAAGGAGATGGTAGGAAATAAAGTGTGTCCATGAATCTCTTTGCCCCAAAGATTTGTGGGCAAGATAGAGATCAGTTTCTTTTAAGAATTGCCCAAAATGTTTAAATATTGAACAAATCATGTGCAGACAGAAAACTGAACGAAAGCAAACAGCAGTAACTGATCTACGGGAGATTTTCGCTGCCAAAATAAATTGCTTTTCTAGCACCTCTTACTTAACCCAGTTTCCAACATGTGTAAATTATACTCATGGTCTAACTCAGTGGATTTTTTTTGCAGAGCTGTTTATCAGATCCCAGCTGAGCAACAATTGGAAAATTAGTGGCATTATTGTGTTTCAAGATATTCCAGCGGAGATCCCATCTTTTGTCCTTAAGATTCAGAATTATAAATGTTTTCAAATAGTAGAAAAGGTGTTGGCATTGACATAATTCAAAATCATTTATATCGATATGGAGATTGGTAACAAGGGCTGTTGAAATTGAAGCTATAATGGAAAGATTTTCACTATTATAAAGTAGCTTACACAAGGTTGCCTTTTGTCTTTTTGTCTTTTCCTTTTTCTCCCTAGTGTACTTGTCCAGGCATATGCATGCTGTCCTTTTGGCTTCAGTGGCTTCAAATCAAACTCTTTGTATATCCAAAGGCTTCATTGTTTGGTCATTTGAAAGGAAGGCTCTTATATCACAATGAACAAGACTAATAGTTTGGCATGGCAGCACCTTATCCCCTCCCTGCTTAAATCCTATTCCTCAGGAAGAAAAACAAGCCCAGAAAAGTCATCCTTTCTCCCAGGCTAACTCATAATATTCAGTTGTAGAGATAGTCTATGAGAAATCTCAAACTTCTTCAGATCTCAGATGTACTCTGATTAAAAAAAAGGTGATTTGATAATGCTCTATTAAACTCTCTGCCCTTTAGGAATATAACCCTGAATTCTGAAAATGTCCCTTTCAAAAGATGAAGGAAAAAATGTCTCTATTAATGCAATTCAATGAAACTTTCGATCAGCGGTTCTCAACCTGTGGGTCGCGACCCCTTTGGGGGTCGAACGACCTTTTCACAGGGGTTGCCATGCGTGCTAGCCCTCCATCTTGGTGCCACCATCAGCAGGGGTGAAATGCTCCCGGTTCGGCCGTGCCTGCAGGTCGCCGGACAGCCGGTAGCGACGGAAGCGGGAGACTTTGTCCACCCGCCCGGACGCCGCCATTTGGGTTCTTTTACCCTCTGCGCATGCGCAAAGCGTTCTGCGCATGCGCAGAGGGTAACAGAACCCAAATGGCGGCGTCCGGGCGAGTGGGCGAAGACTCCCGCTTCTGTAGCTACCGCGCGCTAGCCCCCCACGTCCCCTTTGTCACCTCATCTTGCAGAGGGAGGGGCTGGGGAGGGGGTCGCGGTGGCGGGGTGGGGGTCGCGGGGTGGTCACGGCATTAGAAAGGTTGAGAACCACTGCTTTAGATGATAGCCCTATATTTTTTAAAAACTGAGAATGAATTAAGCAATTTTTCTGTCTATTAAAGAGTGTCCACTAGCAGGACCCAGGAGCAGAGCCTTTTCCATCATGATGGTACCCACTGTTTAGAACTTTGTCTCTTGGAGGTTAGATTTCACCCAACCTTGGTAGTCTATCAGAGAGCTTTAAAGACCTGGTTATGTCCCCAGGCATGAGGGTCAGAATATGTGATAGAGCCCTTGAGACAATTGTCTCATTAAGTTTTTTACAGGGATGCCAATTTGTATTTATGGTGATATTGTTATTTGATATTTTTAAGTGCTGCTTGCCGTATTCCTGAGGTTGAGGTGGACAGCCATGTGAAATGCATGGAAGAGAAAGCTTTGTCTTGCCTTCAGACAAGCATAATACATTTCTGATTGTTAATGAAGTGAGAGTTATCATTGCAAAACTTATGTAATGTTAATAGTCATTCTCTTCTTATCTAAGCTTGAAATATGCTGAGGGTTTATGAAAAATATTGTTGTTCTTTTTCTTCTTAAGCCTTTGTTTATATTTTGATAGAATAAATGCCTAAACAAACTGCAGCCTCAATCTATTTTCTTTTTCCTGGATCTATTTTTATTTAAGTGGAGCATTTCACTTTATGTTATAATCATTTACTCTGAATATCCACACATTATCTAGAGGTTTGCAAATTAATTTTAGCAACTTTGCTTTGTTATTCTTTACAGTTTCTTGGGCATTAATTTTGAGGAAACCTTTCAAGTCCAAGAGTCTATTCAAAACAAGATGACCTTTTGGTAAATGTATACCTAATTACTCAATTTGTATATTTTGACAGCTATTATGAATCTTCTTCCTTCATGCAACAGGAATACTGATGGAAAAAATAAAAATTAATTGATCAGAATGTTTTTTTTAAAAAAAATCAATAAATTGTTTTTCATTGCCTTTTTCAATGTGTCTAACATTGCTACTTGACAAGTTTAAGCTGCAGGAGTTTTAGGCGATTTCTTCCTTTGAAAGTGCTGAAGAGCCCCAGCAGGCTGACTTTTGCAGAGTAAGAGTTTGTGCAGGTGATAGAGGAGCAGAAATCAAGCATACCTTGGGTGTATTCTGCAGAATTCAAAGCTTTTGCTTTGCTCTACCATATCAGCAAATCTATGCCAGCCCTCAGAATTTTTACCATGTTTATAGTACGATTTAGAATCCTGTATAAGAAAACATTCCATAACAGGCAAGCTTAGGCCTTAATAACTCTTTATCAAACTCTAATGACTATATGAATTTAAATCAAATGCAGATCCAGCAATTAGACAGCATCCTCCATGATCCATGAATCAAAGTGAGCTGTAAGTATGTGTGGGGTGACAAAGTACAATTTATTGCATGTTTATTTACAATATTACTGTGTAAGTGAGCCTGAGGTTCTAACAGCAAAATATATTAATCATTCCTATTTTGATAGGCACATGCTACTACTTCCCAGCAATTTCCCACAAATGCTGTTTGAACCATGAATCTCCTAATTTGGACATCAGTATCCATCTCCAGTTTAACAAAAGCACTCCATGTGTAAATCAAGCAAGGTACTAATATTAACTCCACAGATACAATAATAGGATTAAGAGAAATTACAAAAGAGGAAGACAGTACTGGAAACCAAAAAGATGATGGGCATATTGCTACAGATTGATAAGAATTAGAGAAAACTAGACCGTGTTTTTTTTTCCACCAAAGGACAAGTTTATAATCAGAAGATTGTTTATTGTTCTATTTATATAGGTGGATAGTCACCTAGCAGGAATGCTAAGAGACTCTTCTGTAAAGCAGGGACTGGACAAGATGTCTTAAAAGGTCTCTTCCAGTACTGAATTGCCATCACTATTTGTTACTGGAATGCAACTAATCAGATGGTAAGATTATTGTTTAAAACTTGTTACCATACGTCTGCAACCAATTATAATTCTTGGAAAGCAGTTGATATTTAGTATATGAGCAAATGTTAAAGATTATATTTAATGACCTGGGTCACCACCTAGTTATGGAGGCAGGAACAGATGTTCATTCCCAGCCCACTTATACATACATCTTTCAATTGTGTTTTTCTGTTCCATGTTGAAAACAGTGTTACACAACTTCTGCTGGCTCAAGCATTGCTGGTACGTCTGCCACATTTTACTTTCGTCTAGGCCAGGGGTGTCAAACTCAAGGCCCACGGGCCAGATGCGGCCTGCGGAGTGCTTAGATCTGGCCCGCAGGGCCTGCCCGAAAATATTAAAGGACTAGCCCACGGGGCTTCTGCCGGCCAAAACGGGCCATTTCCGGCCAGCAGAGTGCTGCAGCAGGCCATGGAGGCTGAAAACGGGGCGCAGGGGGGGGAGTGTGATCCCCCCATGCCCTGTTTTGGCCAGCAGGGTGTTGCAGGAGATGTCCGTCCCATCTCCCTCCCTCTCCTGCCCCGGCTGGTCTACGGAGAACTACAATGCTGATCCGGCCCTCGAAGAAATCCAGTTTGACACCCCTGTTCTAGGCAATCCCTTGCACCCAAGCGGTTGCTGCATGCAGTGAATGAGAATCCTCCCACCCCTGGCCTCATCAATGGTTGCTTCAGTTGTCTAATATCTGCTTGTAGCTACTGCTATCAAAGACATTTCTGAAGTATAATTGTTGGAACATCTGTATTTATTTATTTATTTATTTATTTATTTATTTATTTATTTGTCAAATATGTACAAGATAGCAGGTATAGGTATAAACATAAACATGATCAAAGTGAATACAGATAGATGAGGACAATAGGACAGTAGGACAGGGACGGTAGGCACGCTGGTGCGCTTATGCACGCCCCTTATGTATGTTCCCTTATGTATGTTCCATCCACCAGGAACTTTTTTTTTAACTACCATTCTCCCCAGAGTTACTGACTGTACTGTTCAGCTTTTTTGGGGGGGGGGGGCGGGGGAGAGGAAATAAATCCAGCAGTGACTGATGAAATGTTGGAGTTTTCTTCCTTTCATTTTCTTTTTACTCAGCTCCCAAATAGCCCAAATGAATGTGCTTTGCATGCTTAAGATTACATGACTAAGATTCTATATTGCTTACTTGAAGTCTAGGAAGAGACAACAGAGTTTTTGAATGCATAAAATCCCTTCATGTGGATAGACAGATTAGATGCAAGGCCTGTGAAATCTTGTGCCTCATGTTCTGGAAAGCCGCTGCCAGTCAAAATAGACAAATTCAGAGACTCTAATCTAGTATAAATGCTTACTGTATCTTTTCTAATTCTTTGCCTTACAGTGTTTTCTTATATATTTATTTTATTTATTTATTCAATTTCTGTAGTCATCCAACTCTGCTAAGTGATTCTCAGTGGCTTACAGTTCTAAAATTATATTAAAAAATTAATAACATTAAAAACATCCAAAAAATAAATAAGTATAAACAGCAGCCATAATGATTAAGTAACTAACAGTAAAGCCAAGTAACGGGCCCCTTAACACATTCTGAGCTTCAGGCCTGGGTACATAGCCAAGTTTTTAAAGCTTTGCAAAAAGCCAATAGGGTTGGTGTCAGGCACAGGAAATCAGGAGCAAGAATAGAGTTCAAAAACACTACAAGTTTATTCCATGCAACCGATACACCAAGAATCTGATCTACTAACGGTCAAGACATATTGGCACCAGATAAGAGTCAATGAACTTCAAGGGGGTTGGACTTATGTCTCTTACAGTGCGTAGCATCTCCAAACTGACAATGCATTTGACCCCACCCTCAAACTCAGCCAGGTCATCTCCTACAGTTGGAGCCATTTTAATTTCCCAGGGGAAATTAAAGGCAGGGGCTACAGCGGAAAATGCCCGTTTCTAATTCCTGCTACTTCACACTCTTTGCCTGACGGGATCTGCAGCATGTCCAATCTGTTGGATCAGATTGTACATGTGGAAACTGTTGGGAAAAGATAGTCCTTCAGGTAACCAGTCCCAAGCCATTTAGGGCTTTAAATGTGACAATCGATACCTTGAATTGCACCTGGAAACACACTGGCAGCCAATGCAGAGTAGTGGTGTTACATGTGCCGTGTAGGTGGCACAATTTATTACCTGTGCAGCTGCATTTTATCCCAGTTGAATTTTCTGAATGCTCTTCAAGGCCAGCCCCACGTAGAGCTTGTTACAGTAATCTAAGAGCGAGTTTACAAGGGTATGAGTGACAGTGAGCAGGGCCTCCTGGTCTAGGAATGGATGCAATTAGCACACTACCCAAAAGTGTACAAAGGCTCTCCTAGCCACAGTTGCTATCTGTTCTTCAAGCAGGAGCTGTAAGTCTAGGAGGATCCCCATATTGCACACCTAGGATATTGCCACCCCATCCAAAAATGGAAGAACCTTTTCTCAGGTAGGTCCAAATACCTACAGCCACTTATGATTGAATTCTGCTCTTGCAAATTTAATTAAACCTTGCATCTGCTGCTGGATTACTTGCATCATTCTGACGCAAAGCAGCAGTAATACATTGTAAATTCTTAAATACTCTATTTCCTTGGAATTATTTACCATTGTTTTAAAATTCCCCTTCTCATTTCAACTACTGGTGATCCTGCATTCTGGTAGTGTCTGTGGATGTCTATTTTCTGATTGGACAAACTTACATTCTTCCTGCCTCCAGTTTGTACTGTATTTGTCTGGCCAAGCCAAGAGATAAGGCCTCGAATCTTATTTCTCCTTTACTTCCTTTATGAATATACACTTCTTAACATCTCCAAGATGTTAAAGTCACATCAATAAGTTACTTTAAAAAACCCACTTTATAAAGATTCAGCAGCATAAACAGTCTAATGTATTAAGGATGGAAAGAAATATTGCCTCTCACTAGCTTAGTCTACTAGGGTGAATTTACAATATTTGTTTATTTTGTCTTTGCCATTCATGAAACAAATGATGTGGCTCATAACTCAGTTCTGTCACATTTATAGCATTGTGTGCTGTTGATTCAGACACTGTGGAGACTTTTCTATACCACATAGTCCTCAGGTAATGATAGCAATTTGAGTTAGGATTACTGTAACCAAGTGATTCAGTCATAAATGTCACATCACATGACCACATTACTTAGCAACAGCAATCCTGGCAGTGAGTCCCAGTTGCTATTGTCACCCCAAGACTATTTGAGTCATTGTACAGGAAGAGGTGGAAGTCCCAGGGAAGGAGCATGGGAGGTTGGACATGCCAAGGGCAGGTGCCTCAGCACATGGTATGTTGGCTAGGTCATAGGATGACCAGGAGACACCTTGGGTAAGTGCTGCAGGGATATGGGCAGGCCAGTGAGGGCACCGTGGGTTGCTACAGGTGGGCATGCTGTGGAATGAAGGGTGGGAGGTGCTATGGAGTATGAGATTTGTGAGATCTTGTGCTCCATAATGGGGTCCTTGGGAGAAAAAGCACTGGAAGTAACTTGCTGGAGCAATTTGCGACTTTCCCTGCCAGCTTCTCCAAAGACTTTGCTTGTGGGAAGCTGACAGGAATGGTTGCAACTGGTGATCATGATAACATGGCTTGCCACATTGTTATAATTGTGAGTCATGTCTCATGATTACCAGTTGCAACCATTCCTGTCAGTTTCCCACATGCAAAGTCAATTCTTAATCTTAAAGTTAATTTGATTTCCAGATAAACCTTATTTCCAACAAATATTTAGAAAGTTGAAATATTCAAACAGCTTCAGAGATGAATATTGACAAATGTATATATAAACTTTTATTAATTAGACATCTGTAGCAAATATCAGCTACTACTGGGGTAATGTATAGTTGCTAATATTTACAGTATACGTTTTCCCCAGAAACTTCACTTTTCACTATTTTCTTGACTGGTTGGAGTTTTGTGGTATCAAAACAAAACAGGATAAGACTACATAAATTATGGCCTGTTGGAGACAAGATGGAAACTGATTGTAAAGTGGAGCTTTCCAGACCATCCTGGATTCATCATAAATAACAAATGAACAAAGACTTTGTGCTTTCATTTTTTTAAAAAAATGAGATTAAGAAAAACAATACTTTTATTTAAAGAGCTAGTTAACTTTTAGAGGAAGGAAAATTAAAACCAATAATTTTAAAATACTATAAATAATCAAAAGTGAGGTTTAAAATTACCTCCATGGATTTTTTTTTAATCCTAGTACCTAATTGTAATAATCCACACTTCTAGTGGAGAAGAACTCAGTCATCAACTTTGGTTATGGTCACGTTAGAATGTGACAAAATATTTCTTCAAATAATTGTTTCATTTGTTTTTAATTTGGAAGAATACTGTGGAAGTAAGCGAACTAGTCTGTTCAGGATAATCTATTCTGAAGTAATTGCAGCTAGACTATATGTAATGTAATATAGTAATCTATATGGGGGGGAAAGAGGAATGAGGGCAAACTGGTTGGATACACACAACAAACATAAATGATGGTTTGTTTAATCATGCACCATTGAATAAACCATAATCAGATGATCTTGCAGAACACTCTAAGCAAGGTTCAAACCAACCACATAAAACAGAGCCTATTATGTGCACCAGGATATTTATTTGCTCAGGAAATGTCTTGGTGATATAGAAGCTGTAAATTAAAGGCTAGAAGCCACATCTCCTCCTGCAGATCTCTTTTTTCATGAAAAGTGCTGAACTGGATGAATATAGCATTTCTTTTAATTAGAGAGCCCCTTACCCGCAGAAATAATTTCATAAGACTGTTAGCATTCACAGATTTATGTTGGAAAAGAACAGCAAATATACAGTATCTGCTTTCAATTTGACGGAAGAATGATCAATATCTGCATACAAATGATATTTACCAGAGAATGAACCTGTTCTACATATTATACTGTAAGTATCCAATTTGTCCTGCTATGGCAAAAGCTCCAGGAATTGCTGCTCAGTAATAATTTGCAACTCGTGGATTTAAGTTGTTTTTATTTTTTAATATACGGTATGCATTACATTCAGTTCAAAGGCTTTAAGACAATGTGCCCTATCAATATGCCATCTAATTCCAGAGAGATTCCATCTTTAGAGAGAGTAACTCTCCCCTGTGCCAAAAGCTCTTGTAACTTGGGGATCCTCCAGACCCACAGCATTTATTCATGGAGCAGTTTGCAGCTATGCCTGAAATGAGGTGAGTGGCCTTTGCAGAACTCCATCTGTTGTTCCAGTTTTGACTCCTTCCAGAATGTCAGGCTTTATTCACAGTTGCTAATGCCTTAGTCATCTCCTGATTGGATATGAGGCTATTGTTGAACAGCATTTAGAAGCTACAACTGAGCCAGAACACAGTGGCCCAAGTAGTAGTTCATGTTCTTTGTTGTACCCATATAAAACACTGAAGAATATTTTCTTGAACCTGACTAGCACCTTATTTATTTTGTTAATCTGTTGCCAACCTCAGATAAATATTTCTGGGACTCATTTCTTTATGCTCTCCAAAAATGTTAATCAACCCTGTGGTACTCCATGGTTCCTTTCACTGTTGTAGGCTTAAACTTGAAAAAGACCTGAGGAACTATTACATGTTGCAGATTTATGGACAGCTCTGATTGGAAAGGTATAGGATTTAATGTGAGGCCTTTCCATAGTTTTCAGAGAGAAAAAGAACCTCAGAGATAATTTGTATAACTGGGTAGATTATATTGCTAAATAGTATCTGAGTTTTACTATGAGTAGTTGATACTGTACTTCATGGAACAATGTGGACATATTTTGAGCACAACCATAACTAAGCTGTACCATAACTGAGATAGCTAATATATTTCAAATCATTGAAACATATTTCAAAACATTGCTTGCCTCACTATCTTAAAAAGTAAGGTTCTGCATTTAGGCAAGAAAATGCACAGGTATAGTATAGGTGGTACATCGCTCAATAATAGTAACTGTGAGAGGGATCTTGGAGTCCTAGCAGACCATCGCTTAAATATGAGCCACCAGTGTGCTACAGCTGTCAACACAGTTCTAGGCTGCATTAACAGAGGTCAAGATCACATGATGTGTTAATACCACTTTATAATGCCTTGGTAAGACCAAACTTGGAATACTGCATCTAGTTTTGGTCGCCATGATGTAAAAAAGATGTTGAGACTCTAGAAAGAGTGCAGTGAAGAGCAACAAAGGTGATTAAGGGACTGGAGGCTAAAATACATAAAAAACTGTTGCTGGAATTGGGTATGTCTAGTTTAATGAAAAGAAGGACTAGAGGTGACATGATAGCAGTGTTCCAATATATCAGGGGTTGCCACAAAGAAGAAGGAGTCAAGCTATTCTCCAAAGCACCTGAGGGTAGGACAAGAAGCAATGGGTGGAAACTAATCAAGAAGAGAAGCAACCAAGAACTAAGAAAAAATTTCCTGACAGTGGAACAACTTGCCTCCAGAAGTTGTAAATGCTCCAACACTGGAAGTTTTTAAGAAGAGATTGGACAACCATTTGTCTGAAATGGAATAGGGTTTTCTGCCTGAGCAAGGGGTTGGACTAGAAGACCTCCAAGGTCCCTTCCAACTCTCTATTCTATTCTATTCTATTCTATTCTATTCTATTCTATTCTATTCTATTCTATTCTATTCTATTCTATTCTATTCTATTCTATTCTATTCTATTCTATTCTATTCTTCTCTAATCCCAATGGCAACAGAGACTTTGTCCATTACATCTAATTAATATTGCAGCTAAATTACCCTGAGGATCAATAACTTGTTCACATTTTTACTTGCTTTCAACTATCCTACTTGATGAACAATTTTAAAGATCTCAAACATTCATGCTATTTTTCACTTTGAGAATGTTCTATAAAGCTGCTGTAAACATTAACAATAACTGCACAGAAAAGCTCAGTGATTCTATGGGATCAGTGGAAAGTTTCTTATAATTACAAGCATTCCTTACTTCCATTATAATACAATCAGCATTACAGCAGGCAGATTGATGAACTGGGTGCAATTTTATACAAACTGAAGTTTAAATGCATGTTCTGTATAGTTCTGGGAGCTACAGTAAACTTTCCAGAATCAGACCTTAATATCTCTGTATATAGTTGTTATTTTAATTAACAACTAAACTATATTTTAATTAACAACTAAACATATATTGAACACTGAGTGTATATTCTTCAAATGAAAAGTGACTGAAGTGATGAAACAATATAAATGCTTAAATATAATTCCACCAACCAGTTGCGTATTATGGAAACTCTTCTTACCAATTTCTAGATCATATTTCTAAGAATAAAGAAAAGTTTTAGAACCCTGAGGGCAAGCAATAAATAAATAAATTCTTACAATTTACAGGAAAAAACTTAATATAAGCACTACAGTTCCCATGGGCCATACTGCATATGGAACTTCCAGAACTTATTTTATCCCTAGAATAGCTTCTTTTCTTAGTGGCCTTTGAAGACAATAATTTGCTAGTGAATTTCAAAATCACACTGCCTATATTCATCAGCAAATCACAGACTTCAAAGGCAAAGTAGTAATTACATCAATAGTAATACTTTGTGGAAAGCTTCCAACAGGCATAATGGACCTAATTTAATATTAAATAGAAAATTTTCAAATATCTCCAAGCTTAGGAAATAGAGGAGGGGAAGTGATCCTATCCCTCTAG
This sequence comes from Thermophis baileyi, assembly GCA_003457575.1. Lineage (NCBI taxonomy): Eukaryota > Metazoa > Chordata > Lepidosauria > Squamata > Dipsadidae > Thermophis > Thermophis baileyi. The sequence goes on along the minus strand of QLTV01002927.1, from coordinate 522,924 downwards.
TAGTATCAGTTCACCAAACACACACTCTGTGATCTTCAGAATCTGGGATAAAAATTGAAAGGTGCAACCCACAGCCTCAAGAAGTGAGCCTGTCTTTGCCCCAAAATAAGGTATTCCTGGGACATATATATCCATCCCTTTATATGCAATATATATTTTGCCATAATGTATCTTTCTCATTTTCCCTTAAACAGTCAGCAACTTCAGATAAACATTACTCATTTTTATACAACAGATAAAAATTATACGATTTCTCAGATTTACATGTGGAAGTAATTGTATTGTAAATTATTGTAAAATCAATATTTTAGATCCAGGCAAAGAGGCTGCTTGGAAAGTCTAATCTCTTGGTGTTAAATCAATCAGTAATGTATTCAAATAGGACCCTGAGTAAAAATTCTTCTCAGTAAGCTATGAAAAGAGACGAAAGAAGTAAAATTGATACTCCTCTCCAGCCTGCGTGGCGTGTGAAACAAACAGTATTTTTTTTCTCAAAGGAATTTGAATATGTCACTGAGATATTATCATTTTCTTGAAAAGGGACAAATATGGACATTTTAAAAATATCAGTGATTCCTTTCTGGAAATTTTTAACATTACTGTGTTAGTCCTTTTTGTAAGTAAAAGTATTACAGCCTAATGAATGAAATATTTTAAGAATGCTTCCAAACAATGTTAGGCAGACACTGGAATTTTTAACATTAATGGGAAAAAGGACTATTGTTTAATGCGTTATGAATAAGGACAGCGCAGAAGAACACTTTCCTTTGATTCATGAAATATGTGGGTGTGTTAAAAGAGTAGGCAGCCTTTTTAGTAGGCAACTGATACTCAGAAAATAGCTCATGTTACCAAGGGTTACACTTTACAGTAGGACAGTGATTCTGAGAGCAGGAGGGGTGCAACATAATCCAGTCATCTGTTTAAGTGATCAGTTAAAACACTGTTGATTATTTAGGAGCATTGCTCAGGTAAATCAGTTTAATGCATTATATATAGTACATACAGTAGATTCACATGTGTGTGTATATATCTGTATATCGCCCTTCCTCCTGCTATGTTGCCTCATCCTGGCAGGTGATGTTCATAGGAGGGATATGTAAACAATGTTGTTAGTGTAAACAATGAGCATATACCTCAGAAGGGACACTCGGGCCATAAATACCATCTCAATTGCCCAACTAAAGCCAAAAACTCCTGTACTGGGCACATTGATATAGGAAGATGATGGAGACAAGTTAACACTTTAGTGACAATGGAAAAGGCATCATTTCATAATGCATGGGAGAAGGCAATGATCAGTTGTTCCTATATTTTATCAAACCACATGGATAGACAAGATAAAATGTTTGACATTACAGTGCAGAATGATGGGCCTTTAGATGGCACTCAACATGCTACTGAGAAAGAGCTGAAGAGCTAACCAAGAAAGTAAGTGTGGGGGGGAAATCCCATTGCAAAACGGCAGATAAAGCAGGATTCAACTTAAGGGTAAGGTCAATAAAGGATCCAACCAATGAGAGCTAAGAGAATTGAAATGTGTAATTAAGCAGAATCCAGTTCAAACCCTTGAACTGACGTTCCTAATCATTTTCATAAGTACCTTCTACTACTGTGCAGTAGGTAAAACTATTTCAAGTAATATTAATTGAAAATAAAAAAGAAAGAAGTGTTGGTTCCTTCAGTCTTCAAAAGATCTGAGAAAACAGCTGTGAAGCTGTACTGGGCACAGGTTAAGTAGAAGATATTTCAAAATATTGAGTGCATGTTATTTAATTTCAGTCTAAAGCTCTGTTCAACAAAACAATAATCTGACATATCAGCATAAAAAAATACAAGAAATAAGGACCCTCAAGTGATGGTCTATGCAGCTGTATCTCTTCCAAAAGAGCACCATGAAGTTGTGTTCTGTCCAAGGTGCTGCCATTTAACTGTGTAGCAAAAAGGCCTGAGTCCAGTGTTGAAACTCTGCTGAGTAACTTTCTATCCAGAGGCAATAGCGCATATGTCTGCTTTTCATAGCATTTCAAGGTATCATTACAACATGGTGTTATTGACTTTTGTTTACCAAAATGATTTGAAGTTACTATTGCACCAAGTTTATATTACACTAACTGCTGGGACACTAACCCTCTACAGATGGAAAATTAAAAGTTTTCTTTTAAAGGAATCATTTTCTGATTGTTAAGTAGTAATTTGACAAGAAGCACTGTAATTTATATCATTTAACCCATAAAGAAGGAAATCTATATATATAAAAGCCAAATACCACTCACTCATCACAAAATCTCCAGAACTGTAAAGCCTACAAACTTGAAACTTGACATGTATGTTCCTCTTGGCTTCTAGGTGCGCGCTAAGAAAGGATTTTTCGAAATGACCATCAGATCATTAGTATTCCTTATACAGTATTATATTAACATGCTCTGATGCTAAGGAGTTACACATTCTACATAAATTTTCAAGCTTTAAGTGTCAATGTATCAAGCCCATATATATATATTATATATATATAATCCAAGGACATATTCTGATTATGCTGAAACTAAGGATAGCTGAAAATTCCCAGTGCCTGGGAGACTGATCTGGAATTTCATGTATGTTTCTTTGATGGAAAAAGGTGGGATAGAAATATGTAAAATAAATGAATAGCATAGAACAACGTTTAGTACCAGGTGAAACATAAATCCCATGATTTTTCAATTCAATAACAAGTATTAAGCAACTTTAAAGCTTTCCCAACATTTTCCTATAGCCATTCTTATATTTTAAATGAAAACAAACAAGAATTCAACAGTCCAATCCAGATCACTTTATATATTTTTCAGAACTAAGGAAAAAACATAGAAAGAGTTTACATCAGAATATGACTACATTAAACTCTCACTATAAATGAACATATAAAGTTGGTTAGTATGTGACATCTTTATGGCAAAAATCCTATTGCTGCAAATATACTTGATTTTGTTTAACTGAACAAAATTGGAAATATTGTCTAATCAAAATATATAAAATTTTCCTTCAGACTTCCATAAGTCCATCAAGTTTTTTTAAAAATCAATTTTTATTATAATTTTTTTTGTTCCCTCCGCCCCCCCCCCCAAACATACATATTTTATGAACAAAGTGTTGTCCGGATCATTCTTATATATCCTTTCATATACATAATCCATTTTACATCATATCTCTGTTTCCAATTTCAGCCATAATATTCTCTTTCCATACTTCTTTATCATAACTTATTTTCTTCTTAATACATAAACAATATTACTAATCGCCCTTAATTCCTAATCTCTTACAATAACATCAATTAATTATCTTATTTCTCCCTTGCCAAATATATTTCTCAAATTTCCCATCCCACTTTTTAACATTTCAACTTCGTCTCTTAATTTAAAATGTCTTCAAAATTAAACCAAATTGCCATTTCACATTCCATCTGCTGTTCTGTTTTACTATGAACAATATACATTATCTTATTCAAATCTTGCATAAAAACCTTTTAACTTGATTGACTATCCACAATTAATAATATTAATACAATTCCCTTAAATCTACTAATATGAACCTTATTTTCCTTCCTCCTTTCCACTAACCTTCCCCTCTTTAACCATTTTCTCTTGGTATCTCAAAAATTCCACTTCTTGCTGATTTTCTCCTTTTATCCCATTCCCTTAACTTCTTCTTTTTCTTTTTTTTAATTTTTATATGTATTGTATCTTTTCTTCTGAATCCTTTTTCTCACTTTTGAATATATTATTCGAGTAGTTCTCCCCCAAATCTTTCCTGGTTTCTTCCCACTGTTTCCCACTTTACCCTTTGATTGATTCTTTTTGGGGGGGCATTCCCCCCTGTCTACTCTTTTTGTGCCACTGTAAATCCCAGTGAAATCATCTAACTGCTTTTTACTTTCAGTTCCTTTTTCTTCAATGTTGTTTTCTTGTTCCTCATTTATATTCTCTTTTACCACCTTCTCTCCTATTTCCTGTTCTGTGTATTCCAACAAAATTTCTGACTTTTTATTACCTTTTAGAGTTTCACGCATATTTTTTAACATCTCAAATACTGTAATTCCTCATACATCCAAAGCTCCATATTGCCAATTTAACAAATTTGTAAGATTTTTATATTATATCACATTTAATTAGAATTTAAAGTCCATATAGTCTCTTTTTATTTTCAAGTTCTAATGTCCAATTCAAGTATTAGTCCTATCCACTCCAAGTCAAAAGTTTATTATCTTCCACAGTCATAAAAGATCGAAACCAAGGAATGTAGAGAAACAAACACTCCTTAAAAGCTCTCACAGTTTCCAAATTATCTTTTCCGGTAGTCAAGGTCAAGTTTCACAGCTGCACTTTCTCTTCTGTCTTCCACCAAGTATTGCAATGCTCTCTTTCCACCAGCAGATGGCTCTCTGAAATCTACAATACTCTCAAATCAGCTGCTTGTCAAAACTGTCAAAATACTTTAAATCCACATAAAAAATGCTTTTCTTTTATTATATTTTTTAAGTTTCTCCAAATTCAATTGTAAAAAACAAGAATCTTCTTGGGCTTTGGCATTTTAGCCGCCACCTTATCCTTCTCCCTCCATGGAAATTCCCAAATGCCGATTAGCTGCTAATTTCAGCTCTGTGACACCTTTTAATATCCAAATTCAAAATTTTCTTTTACCTGTGAGTTGGCCAATCACTCACCTGGTTCCAATACTTCGTTCAAACACCGCTCCTGCACAAAAACTTAGTCCAGTTGCTCCAGCTTCAGAGCGGTTATTTTGAAATGGCCGCCACCCCCACCACCGGTTCGAAGAGCTGTCTCTGACCTGTCTAGGAACTTGCCTTGGTTCCTCTTGGTCATCTGAGATGCCTCTCCTTCTTCACCGTCCCTACAGGACGGTTCCGGTCTGAAGACCCCCCGACAGCGGTTTGTCTGGCTGGATTTTCACGGAGCTCATCAGAGCCCGCTATTTTTCCAGCCGGTCTCACCGCGACGCTTCCGGTTCCCCCAAGTCCATCAAGGTTGATGCTCCTAGCTCTCTGAAGAATAAAACATTTGCCAGCACAAGAATCTCTGTTACAGTGGTTTCATCTACACTGTGTTTTTTAAGAGAGTAAAGCATCAGGAATCTCTACTGGGAATCAGGAAACACTCCATTTTCTATGTCCAAATTAATTATAGGACAGAAGAACTTGGGTGATCATCTTTAGGGCTATGCAGAGGAATGTGTGAAAAACCTGATGGACAAAGTTGGTTGGTTCTATTCCTAGTTGGAATCTAAGTGTGGAGCAGGTCCTTCAGAGATGCTTAGGGAACAGTCTGACCAGGTTATCTGAGAACAGTTTGATCCTGTTCAACTTGATGAAGTGGACAGAGTCCTCAATACTGTCAGTGCAACTACTTACCAATCATATATGGCTGGTGAAAGCCTCTAGGACGGTGACCCCCAGGTGGGTTCAGGCAGTGATAAATTCTTCACTACAGAAGGGGATGATCCTAAGATCTTTCAAGGAGGCATGCTGCAGACCCAATCAGTCAAGAAATTCCAACTGTCACAGTCCAGGAGAAGAGCCTTTCTGCTTTGACTCCCTTCCTCTGGAACATCATGTCCCTTGAGGTGAGATCTGCATCCATCCTCTTGGCCATAAGAGCCTTAAAACCTGGCTCTGCTAATTGGCCTGGAGGGCGTGTCATATTGGAGAGGTTAATGGGCTGATAGAAGACTGCGAGAAAGAGCGCTGAGCAGCTCTTTCTCACAGAACTGAATGCTGAACTGAATGCTGAAAAGTTCAAAAACTCTTTGTTGCAGAAGTAGTTGAAGAAAGCACAAATGGCAAAGGCGGCTGCTGAGGAGCGAGCACAATTTACAGGTCAAATGACAATTAGATCTACAGCACAGAATAGAATTGCTCGTCTTACTGGGAAAAAAATGAACCATTCAGTTAGTCTCACAATATACTAATGACTCTATTTCATAAACTGACAAAGGAAGATAATTGATTATTGCTGGATTGAATTAGGAACAGAAGAGAGGAGTCTGTTTCTAAGTTTCTATTTAATCATTGTCAATGGTTTTATAAAGAAGCCTTATGCAATTTGAATTTTACAAGATGCAGTTAAACAATTATCTTTTCTCTGCTTCTCCCAAAATTTAGAAGTTACATTCAAGTTCTTCATTTTCTGGAAAAATAGCCACCAAGTGAAATGGATTTCCCCCTCAGTGCTGTGCACTCCCTAAATTTATTCTAGAGGGTTTAGGATTGTGAGGAAAGGGATTCTCTTGGGTAGATTTGGGAGATGTTTTGTGGAGTTGAAGAAAGGGAGATCCCAATGCACAAAGGAAGGCTGCTCAGAGAACACTGGATGGAGCCACTGCTGAACAAATTCTGCGTCCACCTACCTCCTCCTCTGATTGTACCTTGCTCCATTCCTTGCATTCTTTGATAATTTTAATGCTAATTTTTGATGCTAATAGTTATGATTTTAATATTTTAATGCTTTACCTTATTTTTACTATATTATAAACCATCTAGAGTCACAAACCTGAAAAACTGGTCAAGAAACTCCTCTCTAGTTAGGAGGAGATGGTTAAAATGACAGACCTTCTCTGTGGTGGCCCCCATATTTTGGAACTACCTCTTGCTGACATTTATAAAGTTCCTTTTTAATAGTACTTGAAAGATAAATGAAGACAGTTTTGTTTCACAGAACCTTTTCTTCTAACTAAATGTTATTGGCTTTTACCTTTGAGGAAGGTTAACTATTTAATATAAGCATTTAATAACATACCCAGTCTTTTGATTTGTGTGAACTATAAAACAGTAAAATAAACAAGTACATAAAGACCCCAGTGATTTTTAGCAGTTTTTCAGCATTTGGGACGTATTGCCAAATTTTAGCAACAACATGACAGGGCATTTCAGGTCCACACTAAGGCTGTCATGACAACTCAGGTTGTTTTGGGTGGATTACATATCTTATCCTTTGTTTTATTGTGATTCTCTGTATGAACATAATCAATATGAAGCATCTTATTTCTCTGGCAATAAACATTAAACTGAATCAACACACTAAGAGTTTACAAACTCCCAACGCATTCTGGAATATATGGCAATATTGATATTTCATTCTTCCAAATAAAGGATATTATATTGTTTTTAGAAAAGAAAATGTCTGGTTTATAAAAAATAATTGGAACATAGGATGAATGCCTTCAGTTAATATTTTAATTGTTTATGATCTGAAAACTATAGATATACTACAATCAAGGAGTGAAAAATATGCAGTTTCATCTCATCCCAAACTTGTTGTCAAGGTGGTGCCATCCAGATGTATTGGAATCTTACTTCAAAAAACTTCCAGCCACATTTTTGTGTTGAACTTTCCCAAAGACTCAACTACATCTGCAATCCAAGGACTGATTTATGCCGATGTAAAAATTGGCAGCACAATCCTCTGGAGCTTTATTTCTGAATAGACATATTTAAGATTGCAGTTAATCTCCCATGGCCCATTTTTAAACAAATAAATCTGTTGTGGCCCTGATATTTGTTGGGTAGCATCTCATTTATGAGCTTCAAGCAATAGTCATAAAAATGACAGATTTACGTGTAATGGAAAAGAAACAATCACACACAGATTGTCTGAAAGATAAAATAAACAAATCAAAATTTTAATCTCTTAATCTAAGTAAGTAAGCATTATAGCCCTAGAAAACTTGAAAGAGATTAAAAGTAAATCATAACAACTAGTGGTATAAACAATATTAAATTCTTAGTCCCAATGGCATTATCTTCCATAAGCATTCCTTCTGAATCAACCTTTAATTTAAAGCAGAGGTCTTGGCAACTTTAAGAGTTGTGGACTTCAACTCCCAGAATTCTACAGCCAGCTATGCTGGCTGGAGAATTCTGGGAGTTGAAGTCCACAAGTCTTAAAGTTGCCAAGTTTGAAGACCTCTGATTTAAAGGCAGGACTGTTCTCATATATGCTGGACAAAGCTTTCAGTTGTTGGATGTTCATCTTTTGTATCAGCTTTGATGGTATCAAGCCAGAGAGTTCTCTCCTTGCCCCTTCTTCTTGATCCACTAACCATTCCTAGCATCATTGACTTTGCCAATGAATTTGCACTCATGACATGGCCAGAGTAAATCAGATGTAGTCTTCTGATTTTGGGTTCTAGTGATGTTTCTGGTTTTATACAATTCAGCATATCTCTATTCGTTATTCTGACTGTCCATGGTAATACACAATATTTTATTCCAGCACCACAGTTCAAAGCATCAATTCTTCAATCAGCCATTTTTAGTGTTCAACTCTTACACCCATACATCATTATAATAATAGCCTTTATTGTCATTGTACATCATGTATACAACGAAATTGGTTATATATTATAGGGAAGACTACTGATTTAACTAGCCTGTTTTTTTGTATTTATATCAATATCTCTGTTTTTCCATATCGTATTCATGTTAACCATTGCAGTGCAGCCTAAGGTTATCCTGTGTTTGATTTTAAGTGTAGAACTTCTATCTTGAACAATTTTTGATCCAAGAAAGATAAATTCTCGAACTATTTCAATTTTCTCATTGATTTTAAACATCTCATGTCCATTTGAAGCTGTTATCATTATCATTGTTTTCTTGATGATAAGACTCAATCCTACTTTTTCACTTTCATCCTTGATTTTCCAGAATGTTTTTTCCAGGCCTTCCTTGTTTTCAGCCAATTGTGTTGTGTCATATGTGTACTTCAGTTTATGGTTTCCTCCAATCTTTACTCTTAAATTAATAATTTCTGCATGATTCGCATGATCAGCATACAGATTGAACCAAAATGGTGATAAAAATACATCCCTGTTTAACTTCCTTACTGGTCCTGAACCAAACTATGTCACCATAGAGTGTTCTCACTGTTGCCTCCTGATCAATCACAGTGATCTGATAAGTCTGATCAGGTGGGTTGGAACATCAAGGTCATGCAAACTGCCCATAGCTTATTGTGTTCTACACAGTCAAAAGCTTTTCTGTAATCGATAAAACACACATATGTTATTCTTTGGTCATGTGGTTAAGTGAATCTGACTTTCCCCATTGACTTTGCTTGTTGGAAGCCAGCTGGGAAGGTTACAAATGGAGATCATATGAGTCCAGGACAACGCAACTGTCATAAATACATGCTGTTTGCCAAGCGCCCTAATTTTGATCATGGGAATGTTGCAATGGTTGTAGGTGTGAAAAGCAGTCATAAGTCTTTTTTTTTTCATTGTCTTCATTTCTGCCAGGCTGAGTGACAATTAGATAGGTTACTGGGAGCTTTCCAATAAACACTCAGGAATACTTTTTCCAAGTGTTTATGTGTGCGTATTTTTTAATGCTGGGCTCTCACTAGTATAAGTGTAACACTAATGGAGCATATTGGATATTCTCCCTGGCCTTTAATAAAATAAAGCAGCTAATGTAGTGCTTTGCCATGAATTCAGGTCAGACCGAATTATGCTCTGTATTTTCCAGTAATGAAATACTGCAGTTTGAACACAACCAAATGTTGGCCTGAAGAAACTCTTTTGCCCCAAACAGGAGGAATAATTGTCCCATGAATTGCACTATCAATGGGTAAAGCCTGGATAGACCTTAATACATCCCTTTACTTCCTTTAGGCACAGTTCTAACTGTAGCACTGTTTCTGCTTCTTGGCATTCTTCTTTCTTTTTCTCACTTTGGCAATTGCCTCTTTGTTGGGTTTTTTTTCTCATTTAATATGGTTGGCATCATCCTCAGAATAAAACAAACAGACTGCTAGTCAGTAGAGAAAGGAAAAGAATAATTACTGGGGGAAATCTTCAAATCATGTTTAGCCTCATCTGGCCTTAGAAACACATGGCAATGGGCAGTCAAGTACATTCTCAAGGATGGCCACCTTTCAAGAGAAACAAAATCTGCATTTTCTGTGTCTAGACCATAGAGGAAAAAATGCTTTAGTACTCGTTACCACTGAATGTATAAAACTCCTGAGTGGCTCAGAACAACACACACGGGGAATTTAGCAAGTTGATGCAGCCAGGCGGTGAAGAGCAAGAAATAGGAGTCAGATGTGCAATGTATACTTTTACTGTGTCTTTGGTTTGCTAAGTCAACACTGATGAAGGAGTCGGTTTTTCTCTGCTTTATGTTTTACCTTCAAATGCAGCTAACAATATTTGGTCTTCGTTCCAAAGAATTTGAACGGAATACGTGTTTCATCAGACCTAAATATCATATAAACGGGGTTTGGTGGCAAACCTTGGATTTCTGGTAATTGCAAGATCTAAACTGCAAGGCACAAGGCACACCTAGAACAGTTGCCCATCATCAATGGGCATTCTGTGGCTTATGGCCCACAGCACTGTGCTCCTGAAATTTGACATTTATGATAATACAATTTTCTTGCTTAACTCTCTTCACTACCAAAAAGAGCAGTTAAAATGAATGTCTTGAACAAACGTAATTTCATCAAAATTTGATTATTCTAGCCTTCTAGTGAAATAATTGCTTTGGTTAAATTCTGGCATTTAAGAAGGATTTAAACAAATTGGAACAACAGGGTAACTAGGCTGATCATGGAACAACTTCTTTGGAAAGGATTTTTTTTTTTTAAAAAAAAGTAATTGTTTAGCCTTCAAAAGAGACAACTGAGGTCCAGGGTATTCCAGTGGTGGTGGGATGGTGGTAAAAAGCTCAAAACTGGTTTTCTACAATCTCCATCTTGATTTTTTTTTTTTTTAAATACTATCTCTTCCTGTTAAGGGTGGACATCATAGTATTCAAATATCTGGAAGCTCCCCAAAAGAAAGGCAAGATCTGTTGACTCAGATTAATGGATTCACGTTAGAGGCTTCAAACTATATCTCACTTGTTTTTGTAGGGTTTATTGACAGATCATTAAGTTTAGGGTTACATCCTAAAGTTTAGAGCTGATTGACATAACAATGTATCAACTAAATAAACACTGTCCTAGTTTTGATGTATCTGCATTTTTATTCATCTTCATGCATTTTCAAAATCCATTTAGCCATGGAATCCAACTCTGTGGAATTCAGGAATCCAAATTAGAGACTTCTCAAAAGATCTATGCAGCCTCTGTGAAAGATTTATCAGTGAAGGATTTATACTTGCATATTTGATCCCATGGTGGTGGTTGTTGTTTTTTTGAAGAGCAGATCAGAACTGATTTTAATTATGAAAAATAACCCCAAGTAAAAGAACTGATGCATTTATTGAATGATCCATACAGTATTTCAGCACCTGCATCTTCTTCAGAATTTGGGGACTTCAGGAGAAATAATCACACAACTGAATATCAACCATTATTAACTTTATGAGTGTTTAGCGAACATGAACAGTTGAAAATCTGAACTGGAGTTTCTCATACTTTATTTTCACAACCACATGTGTTTTTATTTAACTTATAATTCATTGCTTTTCAAAAATATCAATGACATTTTAAAATATTGAACGTTTTCAGGGCTTTTTAATTTCAGTGTTTTAGCAATCAGCAAAATAAAAGATCTGCCAAATGTAGTGCTGGAAAGTACAAGTTTAATTAGATTTGAGGGCCCAAAACATTTGCAGAGTCCAATCAAGATAGTTTCAAAATGGTTTAAAAGAACTAAGCTGTTTTTAAAATCAGAACCACCTATTTTATTCTATAGTTTTGTCTATCAAAAATTTAAGTATGAGGCCATTTTGTGCTAAAAGAGAGCAAGAAAACAGTTAGGAAAGAGAAATAGAAATGACAACTTATACCTCATTCATTTCAAAAGATATTAACATTAGTTGAATTGAATCAAAAACATTGTATTGCTAACTAGAGCTTATAAAACTTATGCTATAGCACTTAGACTTATATACCGCTTTACAGTGCTTTACAGCCCTCTCTAAGAGGTTCACAGAGTCAGCATATTGCCCCCAACAATCTGGGTCCTCTTTTACTCACCTCGGAAGGATGGAAGGCTGAGTCAACCTTGAGCCTGGTGAGATTTGAACCGCCGAACTGCAGCTAGCAGTCAGCTGAAGTAGCCTGCAGTACTGCACTCTAACCACTGCGCCACCTCGGCTCTAGACCAATCTTAGAGTACTGTTCAACTGTTTGGAATCCCTACCATATATCTGACATTAGTACAATCGAGCGGGTTCAGAAGTATTTTACAAGAAAAGTTTTGCACTCTTCTGTACATAATAGAATTCTCTATGCTACTAGGCTGGAAATTCTTGGTTTGGATAACTTGGAACTGCGTCGCTTGTGGTCAGACTTAGGTATTGAATACAAAATTGTACGTAGTAATGTTTTACCTGTAAATGATTTTTTCTGTTTTAATCTCAATAATACACGCGCGAACAACCACTTTAAACTCAATGTAAATCATTCTAAACTTGACTGTAAAAAATATGATTTTTGTAATAGAGTGGTCAAAGTCTGGAATGCTCTATCTGATTCAGTTGTCTCACCTACAAATTTTCACAGTTTTAGTCACAAATTGACTCCTGTGGACCTCACTTCATACTTAAGAGGTCCGTAGAGGGGGCGTGCATAAGCGCACTAATGTGCCTATCGTCCCTGTCATTGTATTTTTATATTATTCCTGTTTTTGTTTTTGTTTGACAAATTATAATAAATAAATAAATAGATGGAATCAGGAATAACTACCAAAACTCTTCTTCTCTCCCTTCCCCTTCTTTTTCTTCTTTTCTCCTTTTTGTTTGAAAGACAATTGCTGAAACTTCAGTATCTATGACAACCTACAATTCAAAGAGCAAATTGTTCAATTTAGTATTTAGAGAAAAAGCTCTCTTTAAGAATTTTATTCATATTTTCAACAATTCAAAATGTCAAATAAAACTTGAAGCTAGGAAAATATGAACACCAGCCAGTGTTCATATAATTGGCATTTTGCAAAGCATTAAAATTAGCTGTCTACAGAAGCCAATTCAAATAGGTGCCTGTTTGGATTTTTATTTTTTACTCTGTCTGACTGCAACATTTCTTTTTTTTTTCTTTTCCCCATATTTCTTTATTTTATGTTCTTCATTTTAGTCATATGTTCATCCACAAATATTTTCTCAAACCTTCTGTAGTATTTCATCTGTGTATAGAACTCAAGTGATTAAAAATTGCTCCAAGACAAACACTTACTGGCATCTATGTTTTGAAAGAAAATGTGCCTGGATCTGGGAGTTCCTGAGGACTAGGGTCCTGTAAGAAAAAATATCTCTCTAACAGCCTCCCTTTGGAAAACTGATTGAGAAGGTTGTAGCTACAATTTCACACAGTCAAAAAGAATACAGACTATGGGTATATTAAACAATTAATCTACAATCATTATAAAACATAAAACAATAATTATAAAATTGAAGTATATTTTAAAAAGAAAGATATGCAAACCACTGGCAAGGAAAGAGTGAAAATAATGGAACCATTTTAAGATTTTATCTTGACCCTGGGACCCCCGAGCCTAATGACATAAGTAAATTGAAATCAAGTGTTGTAAGGAATATCCTTCTGGGTTCAGTTCCAAGTGGGGAAAAAGACACTGGATTCAAGGAAGTTGCTTGGAAAGAAGGTTTAATGGTGGACAGGAGCACATGGCATGGGCTCCTGAACAGAAAAGGTGGATCACATGCTTCCAGATGTTGGGTGAAGAGAAAAGGGAGGAAAAGATGCTGAGTCTCTTGGTTTTATGACCTCTGTTGGGCCCCACCTCTTAGTTTCCTGTTCCTGTACAGAAATGTATCCTGATGGCTGTCAGACTCCCATGGGGCAACTCTGTAGGCTGTCCTGAATACCAAGCTAGTGCCATTCCTGGATGGCCCATTGACAAAGGTGGGGGGATGAGTGAGCTGGGCCATTCCTGGATGGCCCATTGACAAAGGTGGGGGCTACTAAGAGTGAGTCTGTTTCCTTTCTAAAAGCATGTTTCTCAATTTCTCTAGGGATATTCTATACAATATTCTGCCTTTTTAATTTTTCCTAGGATATTTCATTTTTTCCTGGAGAGGGGTGGGTGCTAACTTCCTACACAAGTAAGGGGTGAGACTTTCAGTTAAATTTTGTTTGCAAGAGATTCTTGAGAACTTTTAGAATATTGCAGAAATTGTCTGAATGAACATGGGCAGAATTCAAACAACAAAAATAAGGGTTATGATGCCACTTTGGAATTTGTCCCTTTTGCCTGAAGAGTGAGTGGCAGCTAGTAGGCCAACCCAGTTGTATGATGGGCACCATTTGAAGTCTTTCTTTCAATTTCTAGAGCATTCATTGCCCAAGAAAGACAATAAAATGGTAGTGTAAGTCCTGGTTATTTTTTAAGTTAAAGAACAGGGAAATATTCAAACTTCCTAAAATGCTGCTGAGCAAATTTTTTCCAACCACAACAGAATTCAAGCTTTCCTAAATCATGGACTAATCCTGGGTGCTGTAGGGCAGTTTATTTCTAGAATATCAGATCTGGACTTCAGAGCAAATAACATAATTTCTGCATAGTCAATTTACTTTATAATGTTTACCAGCAAATTCTGGGAACTGAATCAAATGAGGAATCAGAATTTTTTGTAAGAGAATCAACCAGATACACAGTATACAATAGATACACCCAGATATACACAGTCATATATTACTCTTCTCACAGAATTGATTCCTTGGAAAAAGAAATAATTTGGCTGCAACTCAAGAGGACTGGCTATTAATCCAGTTATTTTAAAGCATCAGTCCAATTTACTTGGCTATAATCTGAGGACAAAATTTCACTTATTAGTTGTTGTTGTTGTTGTTGTTGTTGTTGTTGTTGTTGTTGTTGTTGTTATTATTATTATTATTATTATTATTATTATTATTATTATTCACTTTCCTAGAGAAACAAAAAGAACAGAAATATTTATAATTAAAAAATCAGAATGTTTTACACTAAACATTTAGAATATTTGTAAAGAGAAATCAGTGTCTTAGATTAAACAAACTCTAGAACACCTTGGATCCTATTGGAGTATATTTATCTGGCTCATCTCTTAACTTATAGGATAGCACTTTCTGAACTGACTTTTCATTTTGGTTGAGAATTTTCTTTTTCACTCACAAAAATGGATGAGAATTTTATTCAATTTTTAAATAACTATTTACCAACATTCATGTATTTCTTTAGAAATGAGTTAGAATTTTTTTAAACTGAGTGTGGAAGAAATTGAAAGTGATAGGTTTATTTATTCCAAACAGAAGACTGATTCATTACCTTTAAAATCTCTATGTAATCAGCCAGTCATTGTGATGTTGAAAAAGCATTGCCATCTCTTAGAAGTGAATAAAGAGACTTCTTCACCATATATACAGTACATTTCCAGACAGGAAAAGAGCTGCTGACTTGTGTTACATTGAACACAACTACTGTAAGAGCTGCTTGTACATTGTGCTCTTTGTCAGTCCACGGTTGGCTTTCAATTTTGTATATTGTCTGTTTATTATTATTCATAAAGTGACTGGTAAGTTCACAGACGTTGGTTGGGTATGTTCAGTGGATAATTGTACATAAATGTTTTCATTTGTTAAATTTGCACACTTTTAATTTTACACACCAATGGAAATAGTTTCTATAGCACTGACTAAAGGCAGACTAGACGTCTTTATCATTTGGAACATTATAGCTACCTTTTTGTTATATGTATTCTGGCAGTGCTATTAAACAAAGAATCAGAACTCTGCTAGTTCTGAAATCCAAGGAAATCAAAATATGAAACCTTTATTTATGAATTTTCTTTTGACATATACATTTCCTGAAAAAGTGCTGACTTGAAAGTAAAAAAAATTAAGATAATTGAAATTTTATACAAAGACATTGAGGACTGGCTTATTATTTTTTCAGAGATATGTAAGTTCACAGATATGTTATCCAACAATGTGGTCATGATTTGATGATTTGGTACATATTGGATTGTTTGGTCTATGGTTTAGGTGCCAGACAGGGAAAGCTGGGAGGCAGGGAAATTGAGGTTCTAACCATGATTTAAGCAGCTGGGTGACTCTGGGCTAGTTACTTTCTCTCAGCCATAAGAAGGCAGCAAACCACTTGTGAAAATGTTGTCAAGAAAACTATATGGATATGTCCATGTAATCACCAGAAGGATGATTTGAAGGTACCAAAATAAAACAAAACCTAACATGGAATAGGGCCAGGCTACCTATGGAAGTGTCTTTACCTCATTACATCAGTTCTTTTCTGAAAAGAAAAGCACGTTCAGACCATGTCAGTTTAAGAATTCTGACTGGTAGGTCCAGGAAGAGATCCTTCACTGCTGTTGCCCCTGCCCTGTGGAACATTCTCCCCCCCAGAGGCAAAGTAGGTCCCCACTCCCCTGGCCTTCCAGAAAAGTGTGAAAATATGGGTCTGACTCTGAAGCACAGAGGAGAATGCATTCATGGGCCCTGAAAACCCTCACTTCGTTTAATTAATTTTAACATTGTTTTTAATCATGTTGTCTCTTTTTAAATTGTATACTGTTTTATATAGTGCTTCTATGTTTTAATATTTTATTATACATTGCCCAGAGTGCTTCTGTGTGGGAGGTGGAGAGATAGATAGATAGATAGATAGATAGATAGATAGATAGATAGATAGATAGATAGATAGATAGATAGATAGATAGATAGATAGATAGATAGATAGATAGATAGATAGA
>QLTV01002927.1:483587-496201 GCA_003457575.1 Thermophis baileyi | reverse complement strand
GAAGGCTGAGTCAACCTTGAGCCAGTCAGGATCGAACTGCTGGCAGTCGGCAGAATTAGCCTGCAATACTGCATTCTAACAACCGGGAAGGAAGGAAGGAAGGAAGGAAGGAAGGAAGGAAGGAAGGAAGGAAGGAAGGAAGGAGGGAGGGAAGGAGGAAAGGAGGAAAGGAAAGGAAAGGAAAGGAAAGGAAAGGAAAGGAAAGGAAAGAAGGAAAGGAAGAAAGAAAAAGAAGGAAGGAAGGAAGGAAGGAAGGAAGGAAGGAAGGAAGGAAGGAAGGAAAGAAAGAAAGAAAGAAAGAAAGAAAGAAAGAAAGAAAGAAAGAAAGAAAGAAAGAAAGAAAGAAAGAAAGAAAGAAAGAAAGAAAGAAAGAAAGAAAGAAAGAAAGAAAGAAAAACTTATGACCACAATTGAGCCCAAAATTTTGGTTGCTAAGCAAGAGCGTTGTTAAGTGAGTTTCACCACATTTTACAAGTTGGCCATGCCCACCCGGTCACCTGACCACCAAGCCATGCCCACCTGAAGCCACACCCACCACGTCCACAAAATAAGCCACGCCCACAGAACCGGTAGTAAAAAAATTTAGAACCCACCCCGGATTTGGTGAAATAAGCTGTTGTTCCAGAAAGCTTATGCCTTTTAATAAAATTTGTAGTCAGAAAAGCTGCTACCACACTCCTTCTGATACTTTGCCACATAAACTAACAAGTTTCTCCTCCTGTAATTGTTCCCTATTAATGTCACATTTAAATCTCATCCATTTATATTTCTAAGGATTTGTTCTTTTTCTATCTTGTCTTAATTTAGCTCACTTTAGTGAGAATTCTGTTTTATCTCAACCTAACAAGAGCTTTATCAACCTGGACCCTTTGATTCACCTCTTCTGTTCTCACTTTTCCTTAATTATTCATTTCTGTTTAACATTTTTTGGCTTTTTATTATTCTGCTGATAAATAATATAGCAGCATTTTTTCTTCTTCCAAACATACATTCCCCCCTCCCCTCCCCTCCCCCCTCCCCACCAATGACTTCTGAGGGAATGCCTTCTCCTCTGAGTAAATTGAAGAATCTCTTTTGCCAATTTCCTTCAGCAGGTCCTCATTCCTTACAGATTCTACCCAGATGCTTTCCACTTTCTTTCTCTGACTCTGGCAGACATCACCACCCTTACTGGACTGTACATAACAAAGGATTGGAGAAAATGACAAGAATTTAATGGTCTGTTTGCACATCATTCTTTGGAAGGGTGTGATATTGGCTTTACTAATTATCTGGCTAGTTTTAACATATTATGATGAGTTTAGTTTATTTTTATGGATGTAAATGGCTGAGAATTGGTTTGAAATTGGCTTTATGCAACCAGATTAAGTAACAACAATTTGTTTTTTTTAAATGGTGGTCGTTTTCAGATTTAAAAGGTAATGTTTGCACTTAATGCTAAAGGAAAGGCAGCTGAGGAATCAGGAGTCAACACTTTGCCCCAGTGGTGAAATCCAATTTTTTTACTACCGATTCTGTGGGTGTGGCGTGGCGGGCCTGGGGTAGGGTGGCTTGAAAGGCGCGGTTCCGTCCCCGTCCCAGGGGAAGGATATTGCAAAATCTCCATTCCCACCCCACTCTGGGACCAGCCAGAAGTGGTATTTGCTGGTTCTCCAAACTACCCAAAATTTCCACTACCGATTCTCTGAACTACTCAAAATTTCCGCCACCGGTTCTCCAGAAACTGTCAGAACCTGCTGGATTTCACCCCTGCTTTGCCCCTTGCTTCAGAACTCCAATATCAGAAATGTGTTCCTTGTTATTTCTTATTGTGCCACTGGAAATTAACTGACTGTACTTCCTGAAAGTAGTGGACAATGTACTATCACGCTGACTGATTTGGGAGTAATGCAAATTCCATGTGAGTAGTAACTTTATGATTACAGCCTAAATGTATAACACTCAGGTTAATTTTATATCTTATGCCCAAAACAAGGGGACAAGGTTGTTGCAACTAACTTTCTTAATTAATCAATGGAAATCACTAAAAAAGGACTTTTTTCTGAAATATGTCATGAGAATATATACCAAGAAGAAAATATTCTTTTCTTTTAATTGGCATATCAACATAAATCAATATATCTTTAGTGTTGTTGTTGCAGACCATATCATTTAAAAACAAACTTTATAAACAGTCATACAAGCCTGATTTTTACTGAAAAATGAGAAAGGATAAATAGATTCCAAAGTCAGAAATTTTTGTTATTGTTTAATTTTTGCTTAACTCCATGAATATTACACAATATTAGCTTCTTCAGGTTTGCTTCCCCAATTAATAAACATATTCTACATAGAATAGAATAGAATGGAATAGAATAGAATAGAATAGAATAGAATAGAATAGAATAGAATAGAATAGAATAGAATAGAATAGAATAGAATAGAATAGAATAGAATAGAATAGAATTCTTTATTGGCCAAGTGTGATTGGACACACAAGGAATTGCATATTGGGGGATATGCTCTCAGTGTACATAAGGAGAATAAAATACATTCATCAAGAATAAAAAGAGACAACACTTAGTGATAGTCAAGGTTATAGTAATAGTTATGAAGCCTTAGTGAATAGTTTGACAGTGGTGAGGGAATTATTTGTTTAGCAGAGTGATGGCATTCGGGGAAAAACTGTTCTTGTGTCTAGTTGTCTTGGTGTGCAGTGCTCCATAGCGTCGTTTTGAGGGTAGGAGCTGAAACAATTTATGTCCAGGATGCGAGGGGTCAGTAAATATTTTCATGGCCCTCTTTTTGACTCGTGCAGTATACAGGTCATCAATGGAAGGCAGGTTGGCAGTAATTGTCTTTTCTGCAGTTCTGATTATCCTCTGAAGTTTGTGTCTGTCTTGTTGGGTTGCAGAACCAAACCAGACAGTTCTAGAAGTGCAGATGACTGACTCAATACATGTGGAGCAGAGCCCCAGAAAGCCCCAGAAAGATACTTTATGCCATGATTCATGATGAGTAACCCAGCACGTACATTCTGTAACACAGTCTTGAACAACATGATCCATCAAGCCAAGTATAGTTTATACATGGATTAAGCAAAGAGTTTCTTTTTCTGGTGATTGGCAGTTTGTCAAGTACTTGATTTTTTTTTAGCCACAATGCATATATGGATCATAGAATTGGAAGGTTCATAAAGGATTTGTAATTCAACCTACTTCCCAAAGCAGGAATCTTCAGTTCATCCCAGATACTGCTGTCCAACCTTGGTTTGAAAACCTCTAGTGATAAAACATCTATTGCTCCAGGAAGCAGACTGTTCCATTGCTCTCACAATCGGGAAATTCCTCATTTTGAGTGTGAATCTCCCTCTAGTTCTGTCTTAACCTGGGGTGTTTCCTTATATGAGAAATTTCATCTGCATATAAAATAGATCTTTGCTATTCTTACTTCTCATACAGCAGGTTTAAGTGTGGAAGAACTGGAGTTTCATTTTACTTTCTTGAATAAAAGGCATATTCAATTAAGCAATATTAAGCAATATTGGAGTACTACAGACAAGGATCAATTAGCATGGAAAAGACAATCAGCAAATATTAATAGAACTGATTCAGGAAGGGCACATTAAAGTTCTATCAGAGCTCTTTTCATTTCCCATTTCCTCTATGTTCAGGTGGATTGACACAAAACTGACCAATTCTCATGGAGCCTACTACCGGCAGAGAATAAATAAAAGGCAATACAAGCAGTCCATAAAAATTATGGACTGACAGAATCGTTTACCAATAGTTGTCTCTGTATACATATTACCACCTCTAAAATAAGAGAATGGAGGTTGGACTGTTTGTATTGGCATGAGATAAAATATTCCCTGAAAAAACAAAGACACAGTTCAGTCAGCATTCTAGACAGAAACATGATCACTGATCAAATACTTTAATATCCAAAAAAATGAGTGTTTGAATTCTACTTTTTGGATCCAATTCCTTCCAGGTTCATGGGTCTGCCAGAGACCTTTCAAACTTTTATGCAGACCATGTGTTAACTAGCAAACATAGCTGTATAAATGGCTCTCACTGATGCAGTCATTGTGATCACATGTCAGAATAACTGATATTTATCTGCACACAATTGTGATCCAGCTTTGCCTTTTAAAGGCATTGGCTGCATACATTCCATCAAACACAGTGAAGGATTTAATCAGATAGTCTTTATTATTCATCAGGAAAGCTGAATGCTTCATTTCCTGCTGTTGTCCAGTTCTCAGCTTGTTCTTCTAAATTCAATGCTCCTGACAATATTCCACACCTCTGATACGTCTAGCATTTCCTTGTTTCATATTTCATAGATCCATAGAGTTGTAAGACCATTTAGATTTTAAAAATCAACCTCCTGCTTAATCCAGTCACCGTAGAAGTTATATTAGGATAACTGATAACATATATATTTTTGCTTTCATGGGCTCAAGGAGGTATAAACAGTATGCATCTTCTTGTTTTTTCTGTCATCAACAACAACTATCCTCTGTGGTAACTTGCATTGAGTGAGAATGACTATTCCAAAGACTCCCAGGGAGTTTCCATGGCTGAGAGTAGACTAGAAGCTGGATCACCTTGCTCCTAGTCTTACACTGAATCACTATATCACTTCTGCTTAAATAGGGCACATCAGTGAAACTTCTAAGATAACCTATAGTCTAAACACAAGTTTTAATAGTGCCTGTATATCATATTCTTTTTTGTCTCTTCTTTATTTATTTATTAGTTTGTCAAACATGTACAAGATAGCAGGTATGAATATAAACATGGACATGAATGAAGGAAATGAATACAAATAAATGGGGACAGTAGGACAGGGATGGTAGGCACGTTGGTGCGCTTATGCACGCCCCCTTTACGGACCTCTTAGGAATGTGGTGAGGTCCACAGTAGACAGTTTAAGGTTGAAGCTGTGGGGGTTTGGGGATGTAACAACGGAGTCGGGTAGAGCATTCCAGGCGTTGACCACTCTGTTGCTGAAGTCGTATTTTCTGCAATCAAGTTTGGAGCGGTTTACCTTGAGTTTGTATTGATTGTTTGCCAGTGTATTATTGAGGTTGAAGCTGAAGAAGTCGTTGACAGGTAATTCTACTGAGATATATTTCAACTGAAGTCATTCTTTATTGGAAGGAATATACAATCCAAAGCAGATATAAGAAATGTCAACATTATTATTTTATGGAAAAGCCATTTACTTACATAATGCTTTCAAAGTGAAGATTATCTTTAAAGCATCAAGCGTACTTTAAAGGAAGCAGCCCACACCAATAATTGCACTTGGAAGCATACTGATATCAGCACTATAGTAGTAAAGACTGACCAGAAAATTTGTTGGCCATTACCTTTTAGACTAGGTGAAGTTTTTGAGTTGATTTTAAGGTATCTGTATATAGAACAAATTACAATAGTCTAGGGATGCTGCAGTATTCTATGAAAAATGAAAATATATGTTTAACAAATATTGAAAATAAGTTCAATATTCATTATTTTACTTATTTATTTAATTATTACAAAATATTATATTATATCCTTATATATCTTTTAAGGAATATTATGAATTTTTTTTTTTGCCAAATAATTAAATGAAGCTCTGTAAGGAGAAGACAACTCTGAGAAAACTGTGAAAAGAGAATAAAAACCTGAACATTTCAAACAAAGAATATTTTTAAAGAGAATATTGGTGATAAAAATGTAGTGGGTAACTAACTAACTTATGAGCCGCGGTAGCGCAGTGGTTAGAGTGCAGTACTGCAGTACTGCAGGCTACTTCTGCTGATCACCGGCCGCCAGCAGTTTGGCAAATCGAATCTCACCAGGCTCAAGGTTGACTCAGCCTTCCATTTTTCCGAGGTTGGTAAAATGAGGACCCAGATTATTGGGGACAATATGCTAAGTCTGTAAACCACTTAGAGAGGGCTGTAAAGCACTATGAAGCGGTATATAAGTGCTATTGCTATTGCTATTATTTCTTTATTTCTTTATTTCTTTATTTCTTTATTTCTTTATTTCTTATTTTATTATTTTATTATTTTATTATTTTATTTTATTAAATGTATCTACTTTTAGTTATATTTATCCATATTAATAATGGGTTACAAAGAATTAAGAAACAGATGCGGGGCAGCTTCATTTTAAAAAACAAGAACAATAATTATTTTATCCAGATGAGTCTTCATTTTCATTTACATAACGAACACATTTTTCTTTTCTTCAAAGAATGTTATTTGGAATGAAGCTTAAAAGAACAGAACAAAATAAAAAAATCTGGACATCTAATGGAAAAGCAAAAACAAAACAAAAGCGTTATTTAAAAAACTGTGAGGCATCTCAGTTTGAAGATTGAAATTAAATGTAATTTTTTTCAGCAATGATGTAACTTCTGCACTATGGCATTGAAGGAGGCATGCATTGTGAACAATTATAACTCATGTATCTCATTTATTTAAATATTCCAATGGATTTTCAACTTCAAGAGGAATAATTTTTATTCTGACAATTCAGGGAATATACATGCAGTCTCCCCAAATCCTCCTCACAGTTTTCCGTGTGGGAGGTTATCCTGAGAAAAAAAGAGTAGTAGCTCCCAGTTCCTGGTTCAATGGCTCTTCAACTTCTTTCACCCCTCAATCTGCTTTCAGGATGTTATTAAATTGAGTGACAAGAGGAGAATGCTGCTGTTTCCTCTTATTAAACATTTCTCCTGGCCAATGGTACCAGGACAAAATACACATCCAAGAATATCAATAGAACTATATACTTGCAATGCTCCCTAGTGGCTCAATGATTGTTGAGGCTGTATATAGAAATCAGTAGAAAGAATTCAGTAAGGGATATGTTTCACAATTGCAATATGAAACATATAATATTATGTTGCATTAATTTCAGAAATATCTCATTAAACTGTTTTTTATATCTCATTCTTAGTAGATACGTGGATTGTTCTTTTACACTGGCAATTAGCATCACCCATTATTGCTACCATAAATTAAAAAACAAAATAAGATGTTTTAAAATTTGATTTTAAAGAACTGCTCAAATCATCACCATCACCACCATCAGACTTCAATCTAAATGACCAAAGGGCTTGAACAACTCTCCCAATAACATTTATGAATTAACCCCTGTCTGCTTGCTTTTATTTTATTTTTATTTATCAAACTTAGAGAGACCACCCATCTCACTCTCAGAGTGACTTATGATTAATAGCAGTTAGAAACAGAGTCCTACTGTATGTATGTTTGCTATTTCTCAAATAACCAAAAAAGAATAGATTTAAATATTTTTGCTACCTTGGACTATCCTGGCTCATACTGAAAGAAAATTAGAATAATGCATTCAAGTTGCATTTCCCAAAATGTATCAATAGCAAAATTAATTTATTTGATAAAATAAATAGATTTATTTGATAAATAAAGAGAACAGGCAGAGGACAGGTATGCTGTGGCACCATCTATCCCTGTCTTTCATACCTTTTGAGCAGACTGGTCTACCTTAAGAACAAAGGAATTTTATTGCAAATTTTTGCCTACAACTTTTAGTTTACCTCAGAGAAGAGAGTTTAACTCAGTTCTTCAGTTCATGTATTTTGACTAATCTCTGACTCCCTTATATTACAATCTTCAATTCAGATTTTACCACCACTTAATCTTAGCTATTGTTGGCTCCTAGAGATTTTTGATTTGCAGTTCGGTTTCTTCTCTCATCTTTAAGCAAGAGAAACATGGTTCTGTTCCTACCATTGGCCCCAAACAATCCAATCTGTTCACCTAGATCCCTGGTGGCGAACCTATGGCACGCGTGCCAGAGGTGGCACGCAGAGCCATCTCTGTGGGCACACGCGCTGTCACCCCAGCCCAGCTCCATCACGTTTCTCAGTCGCGTTTCTCGCTGTCATTTGCAGGACTAAAAAAAATGCGCGAAACAGCATTCCGCCTTTGTGGCGGTGCATTTGATGTTGCTGCCTCCATGGCCTGCCCTTGTGCAGCACAGTGAAATGTAGCGCGCTTCAGAATGGGGGAGACGGGGTCCCGTTCTCCTCCTGGAGCCCATTACTACGCGGAGCCGCAATGCGACCTTGCTCGTTCTCACTTCCCGAATGTCAGTTGCTCTTCCTGCAGAGCTGCCTGTGTTGGGCTGCCCTGCCTCCTCGCCGACTAGGTGGTCTTCAGCTTTCTGCTGACCAGCTGAGCGTGGCCGCGCTGCTCCTGGGCTCCTTGGCCTCCAGACGTCAGATTCCCACCACCCAGCACCAGTTCAGGGGTTCCTTCCCCCCCCCGGGGGGGAGAGAGGGGGGGAAAGAGAGAGGGAAAGAGAAAAAGAGAGAGAAGGAGTAAGAGGGAGGGAGGGAGGGAAAGAGAGGAAGGGAGGGAGGGAAACAGAGAGAGAGGGAGGGAAAGAGAGAGGGGGGAAGAGAGAGGGAGGGAAAGAGAAATGATATTACAAAAGTTTTTCTTCTTTATTGTTGCTAAACATAATATTTCAAGAGCAGAAAAAAAAATGAAGGGACATAAAAGTGTATTTATCATGTTTTTCTTAGAACAATTAGCTGAACTCTGCATTGTTTATCATTATTTTAGGTAGTAAAACCTCATTATTCAGGTTAAATTGCCGTGTTGTCACTTTGCGATAAATAAGTGGGTTTTGGGTTGCAGTTTGGGCACTTGGTCTCTAAAAGGTTCGCCATCACTGACCTAGATTCTCTGCTTCTTCTCTGTTGAAGCAAGCATCTCCTTGCTCTCTAAACATGTTCTTGGTTCTAAGTTGCACCCTCTTCCACCTCTAGCCTAAGAAATGCAGTGTCACAACCAAACTCCCAGACTTTTGTACTCACATCGTGAACATATATTGGAAATATGCATAATTTGGTGCCACATTGCATGTTTCATCTCTACCTCCTGTTTCTGCTGCCCTGGAAACATTGGCCAAATCCAACAAATTTGTTTTATGTTCTTATTTAACATTGTGGTTTTTATGTAATGTAATGTCATGCCTATTTACAGCTTGGAATAACAAAAAGGAAAATAAAATGATTGTGCCAGGTTGAGCACAATGTAGCTACAGTTCTGCAGGGCCCATTGCTTGCATGCTTGTGGCTGGAATGATGGACACATGTCTGTCAATCCAGGCACAAGCAACTATGCTTGTATTATTATTTTTTCCTGATGGGTTTATGGAATCTAAGCCATGCTCTCTACATTAAGAGGTTAGATTGGTCTAGTATTTAGGAAGGGTAAGTAATGTTGGCCTTAAAAGGTTTATAATCAGCTGATCAAACAAAAGCAAATTACAAGGCACAGATCTTATCCCTCCTCCTATCCCTTTTATCTGTAAAGGGATAAAACATCTTTAAAATGTTTTAAAAATTACATATGTCATCTGTCATCAAAGAATTTAAAAATATCTAGCATGGCACTGAGGGTATGTAATGGATTGTGAGCATATGCATTCAAGAGTACATACTTTCGTCCCCATGAAAATATGCATATGTTGTTGTTAAGTATTCAGCACAGATGAAGCGTAGGCTTCACTCAGGTCCGCCATTATGGCGGGAAAATACTCAAACCTGATTGGCCAAACAGTCTGACAGCTCCCTATAAAAGGGCAAGCTGTCAGACGGGAGTTTGGCTGGGTTACTGATCTGTCAACAATAAAGGTTGCTGTTAGCAAGTTCTAAGCCATATCTTGCCTCTTCCATCGACCTATCTAACAGTTGTGTCTTAGGATCAGAAGGGATTTACACAATTCCAGTCACTCTGTATTATTTATGAGGATCAAACAAGCTAATGAGAGTTAGATTTTTTTTTCACCTTAGGAAGCAAGTAAATGAAGCAACTTATGCCACTGCTGTCCAAGTGAGAAGGAGGACTCCTAGAATGGCAGATTTTAAATAATAAGGGAATAAATTTTATAAAATACTAGATTTATAAATAAAGAAACAAGAAGTACATAGTGGTATTCAGATGAATATCTGAAGTGGTGAACACTGAATGGTGACACATCCCAGAAGCATATCCATCCAATATTTTTTC
The DNA here is from genome assembly GCA_003457575.1 of Thermophis baileyi. NCBI lineage: Eukaryota > Metazoa > Chordata > Lepidosauria > Squamata > Dipsadidae > Thermophis > Thermophis baileyi. The sequence continues at coordinate 486,156 of QLTV01002927.1, read as the reverse complement.
TTCATATATCCCTCTAAGCTAATTCACTTCATCAAGTATAATGGAGGATGCTAACATTGGAATGTAGAAGTAATTAGTTAGAGATAGAAAATCTATGGTCATTACTGATTTCAATCACCAATAGCCATGAGGGGTGCAATTTCAAGAGTTGTAAATCTTTTCCCCTGAGGTGAGATTAGTTCCATTCTGCTGGTTTTCCAGAAAGGCTTGAAAACGGGTTCTTCCATCAACCCGGATGATCCCTTGGTGAGTCTGTATAATAGTTGAATGAGGCTTAATTATAGTTGTCTTCCGGCTATCTTGGGGTTCTTTTATGTTTTATTGCTTTATGTTTTTAAGCTTTTATGTTTATCTGCATTTTTTAAAATGTTGTGATATGAATTTTTATTTTGCTTGTAAGCCATCCAGAGTCACTTTTTCTGAGATGGGTAGCTATATAAATCTGATAAATAAATAAATAAATAAATAAATAAATAAATAAATAAACAAACAAACAAACAAACAAACAAACACTCAATCAATCAATCAATCAATCAATCAATCAATCAATCTGGAAGGCCACATTTTTCCTGCCTCTGCTTTATTTATACTGGGGAGCTTGACTGCAAAACATTTGGGGACAGACTGTGTTTTTGGTAAATATTGTAACTTGGCCAATTCTCCTTGTTTCCTTTTAATTTTTTGCACATTTTAAATGTCCAGCTGCAGACATTCTGTTCCAAGCTAGTAACCTTTTATGATTTCTATGAAATGTGCATACCATCTGTTAATCTCTTTATTTTCATGCTTACATATACTTTCTTTGTGCATAACTTTCATGGTATGCATTTAATATTTTGTTTGTTTGTTTGTTTGTTTGTTTGTTTGATTGTTTGTTTGTTAAATTTATATCCCATCTTTTTTCAGGGGGAAAAAGGTAAAATGGCAATCTTCTTTCAGTTTAGTCCATCAACAACAATCCTATGAGAAAATTGAACTGAGATGGTGATTTGGCCAATGTCAAAGAAAGACAGAGGTTTTTTTTCTGGTCCTTGTCTCATACCTTAAGCACAACATTATACTTATTTTATTACAATATGATTTAAGCCGTGGTGGCCCAGTGGTTTGAATACAGTACTGCAGGTTAACTCACTTCTCACTGCCAGGAGTTAGATTCTGAACAGCTTAAGGTTGACTCAGCTTTCCATCCTTCCGAAGTCGATAAAATGAGGATCCAGATTATTGGGGGCAATATGCTGACTCTGTAAACTGTTTAGAGAGGGCTGTAAAGCACTATGACGCAGCAGATAAGTCTAAGTGCTATTGCTATTGCTATTTACAGAATGTTCAAAACCACCATTGTATAAACAAGACACACAGGCAATTTAATTAGACCCATATTTCTAGTTTGATCTTCCATTTACAATTATATCTAATTTTCTGACAATAGAAAACAAAAATATTTCCACCTTGTTTTTGACGGACCTTTCTATATTTGCATTACTCTTAAACAGTTGAATAAATTTTCTGCCTAAAATCGCTCATTGCACAATTTCATTTTGTGATTTGGATATGCTTGAGTTCATAGGATCTGCGAATTGATAGCTTTCCTTTTAATGATTGGGCTCCATGGTTTTCCTTGATGTCCTTAGCTTCTAGAATGCCACAGAACCCTCATACTGAATTCTAGAGCTTTTTGAAGCCAGAAAACTATTTTTTCTATTTTCCATTTTCTTATTCTTGGGTTATGTTTTGTTTTGATTTTTGAGATATGAAAAATAATCTGAGTCTTCAATCAATTCCACTAACTTTAATATTTTGATAATTAAAATCAGGTATCTATGAACATATGAAAAACAGCTTTTTAATTCAGTTTCTATTAAATACTTAAAATAGATATTCCTAGAAAAATATTTTGTTTGATATATATGAATATTTCAAGTTGTACAGTACAGATAAATGGGAATATTAAGATTAGATTAAAAGAAGATATTTAATGAATAAAAAAAATAAGAATTAAATATAAATTGCTGCAAGATGCTAAAGAAAGAGGCCGATTGAGTTTATATATTTAAAATTGTACTTTGACATTTCCAATTTGGTCTGGATGAAGGATTGGGTGATCCTAAAAAATAAAAGGTGATTAGATCTGGAGGGCCATGAATTGAAATTCAGATGGCACTGTCACTACGTTCATTTTAATTTGTCAGCAGGACTCCTATTCTGAAATGACACTGTATACTGATATGAAGTTCTCATGTGATACCTGTACTGTGCATGTGTTAATCTTTCCTTTGTTCCCTTTGTTCTTCACCATGTAGACACAGACTTAGGTGTTCTTATTTTTGTTATGAAATATATTACTTTTATTCTTTCCTGGACTCCGGTCTTATTATTGGGAATTGAGAGCAGGGAAACAAGATTCATTTCACCTCTAATTGTTTTTCTCCGCAACATGGTAGCAGAGGATGGTTTATCTGCTCTGATGTTTCCCCGCTCGTCATTCTTAGATGTACCGGCCAGGTTTGTTAGCTAGATTTCTAAGCGACTGAGGAACGCTGATTAATCACTGCAAGAATGCCCAAAAAGA
>QLTV01002927.1:449420-474620 GCA_003457575.1 Thermophis baileyi | reverse complement strand
TTAATATGCATGTACACATATGGCATATATACATAGGATTAAATAGTATATTTTGGATGTTCAGTAGTAGTAAATAGATAGGTAAATTGTATCTCGTTGAAGCCTTTGAGGCGAGGAGAGGCCAGGCACCCTAACCCTAACATGAGTGACGTCAAGTTGGCCATGCCCACCCAGTCACATGACCACCCAGTCACATGATCACCAAGCCACCCCCACCCAGTCACATGACTGCCAAGCCACTCCTACCCGGTCACATGACCGTCAAGCCGCTCCCACCCGGTCACATGACCGTCAAGCCGCTCCCACACGTCACATGACCGTCAAGCCACTCCCACCCGGTCACATGACCATCAAGCCACTCCCACAAAATTAAGCCACACCCACAAATTAAGCCACACCCACAAAATTAAGCCACGCCCACAGAGTGATAGTAAATAAAATTGGAACCCACCCCTGCTCGGGAGGCCTCCATGCGGCCTGTTTTTGGCCGGCAGAGTGATTCTGGAGGCCGGGAAGGCCGAAAATGAGCTGGGGGGGGCATTTTTGGCCCATTTTGGCCTGTTTTCGGCCGGCAGAGTGCTGCAGGACACCATGGAGGGTAAAAATGAGGTGTGGGGGCCCCCCCTGTGCCCCGATTTGGCCAGTAAAGTGTTGGAGGAGGCCATTCAGGCCAAAAATGGGGCAGAGGGGGCCATGCGCGGCCCCCCTTGCCCCGTTTTGGCCGGCAGGGTGCTGCAGGAGGTGTCCATCCCATCTTCCCCCCACTCCCCACATCCCCCCCACAGCCCACAGAGGAGAACTACAATGCTGATCCGGCTCTCGAAGAAATCCAGTTTGACACCCCTGATTTAAAAAGAGAGTATTATGAGTTTGTGGAAAATAATAACAATTATGAAAATGAATATGGCCTCAAGATTGCTATACATGCTGGGAGTGATAGTTTTGCTGATTCTACTCAGATAATTTAAATGCGTTGACAAGTTTGTAATTACATTTCTATGAAATATCAAGGGTGTCCCTTTCAAAGCTCTGGTTTCCATATTAAAACTGAGTTTTAATTTTCTGGATTATATAATTTCAGTACTATAATGGAATGAAAATGATATTGAGCATGTAACATTATATGTCCAACTAGAGTTATTATTTGGCACCCTTGACATCCTGACAAGAATTTTGTTCTAAATATAGTAGGTATTCTTGTGTATTTTCAGCATTAGATATATTTGGACATTATTGGGCAAGCAATTAAGTTCTGGCTTTAGTACTCATGAGAAATAAACTCTGTGGAATAATGCTGATTTTAAAAACATACTCTTGTAAAACTGGATAGTTACTCTTAAGAAGCCTATTAGTGATCTTTCTCTACTGAGTTTTAATTTTTTCAAAGATTATAGGTGGAAACCAATTTACCAAAAACAGCTGAACAGCAATATATTCATTAAACTTCTATTATATTCCTTGTTTAGTCCATGTGCCTTGGCTGTCTCTGAAAACTTGTAGTTTAGAAGGCCTTTCTTCTTAAGAATTCTTAAAATAATTCAATAAATGTAGATAGTATACAGGAAGTTTTGAAAAGACAGTTACAGTTGGTTATATTGCAATTCTAATTGCTTCAGATCTTTAAAATGTTAAGTATGTTTTCTTATAAAATAATAGCAACATTATTTCATTAAATATTTCTCTTTGGATTTTACTGGGCTCCTGTAATGGTACATGAAAATTACCTTGGGAGATGGGGGGAAAACTGCAGGTAGGAAATGTTTGGAGAAGAAACAGCTCAAAAGAAATATGGGCATGGCAAACAATTCAGAAGGGATTCTCCCTTTCTTGGGTTGTAAAGAAAATGGGACAGAAATGTACTTTCAGACTTGAAGATTATGCTAATATAACCTTATAATAAAGTAAAATTGGGTTATCTAGTAGTGATTCTTGTTTGGACTAACTTGCTAGATTCACAGCTCCTAAGCAATCTATTTAAAAAATTGGTTATCATCTTTCTTAAATTGAAAATACAGAGAAGGTTGATTTAACAAAACATGACAATTTTTAGCATTTCAATTAACTTTTTACAATAGACTCCATGTGGTAAAATGTAATTATTTCTTAACACAGGGATTTTTACTCCTTTTCTACCATGGGCCCCCTTTGAGAGTCTGTTGAAACTTAAGGACCCACTTTCAGAAAAATACATAATAAAATATATAGAAATATATTATATTATAAAACACCCAATTACACTCAGAGTTATCAAAATATTTTTAAAACAATATGTAATATAATAATATAAGTGCTCATATTAATCCATTAAATCATTAATATGACTAGGGTGTAATATTTTGATATAGTGAAATTGAAGTTAACTAATATTTTTAGGATCTTACTATCATAAATTACTTTTCTGCCTACAGTATATATATTTTTAAAGGAAGGGCTAAATTCAGGGGTGGGATTCAGCAGGTTCGGACTGGTTCAGGTGAAAACGGCCTCCCCCGGGCTCCAGAGGCCCTCTGGGGGCCCTCCGGAGGCTGGAAACACACCCGTTTCCGGAATTCCGGTGCTTCTGGTAGGCCTGTTTTTCGGCCTCCCCAGGTTCCGAAAGCCCATTTCCGGACTTCCAGTACTTCCAGTAGGCCCATTTTTTGCCCTCCCGAGGCTCCGAAAGCCCTCTGGAGGCTTTCCTTGAGCCTCCGGGAGGGCAAAAACGGCCTCCCCCAAGCTCTGGAGGCCCTCTGGAGGCAGTTTCCGGACTTCTGGTACTTCCGTTGGCCCGTTTTTGTGCCCTCCCAGAGCCTCCACGTGGGCCCTGCATTTACCTGGCATCCAAAATGAGCCACGTGGAGACTCCTGGGAGGAGAAGGGCGGGGTGGGCGGGGTCAGCCAGTCCTTGCAACTACCAGTTTGGCGAACCAGATGTAAAATTAACATCCGGTTTGCCAGAACCGCTCCGAACCAGCTGAATCCCACCCCTGCAAGGTTGCAAAAATCCACTCGTGTGGTAGAATGCAATCTAGATTCACAGGAGGATGGAACTCCATTCTAGAGGACCAAGAAACAGCAAAAATGGTTTGGTTGGGAGAAAGAGAGTTAAGACAGCTCCTCCCTAGCAATTCTCAAAATATCTTTAATAATGTAACTAGTTGTTTTAGTTTGGCAGAAGTTCAGCTTCTGTGTACAGCTGAAGAAGCAAGAAAGGAAACTGCTCAGAAGTAACTTTCTTGTTGAGTTCTTGGGGCCTGAAAAATAGACAATTATATCCAACAAACCTTTGGTCATCTAGATTTTTGTAGCCTATTTTTGCTAGTTTAGCGTACCTGATAAAAGGATCACGGTAAATTCATTCTGAAATATATGAATGCAGACATTCTATAGATCTAGTGTCTGGTGTGAAAAGATTTCTAAACCCATAAAATTGTTGTCACCCGGAATTAAGTCAAACCTTTTCATGCTTTTGTTGCATGTATATTTTTAATAACTATTTGTTTACACAAAAGAACATTTCACCAAAATTCAATGACCTTTATCATTAACTCTATAGACTGCCTTAATTCAAACTACCATATCAAGAATATGGGTTATTGTTACTTCAAGTAGTTTTAGCAATGAGGAGTTTGTGGCCTTCTAGCAGTGGTGGGTTGCTACCGGTTCGGACCGTTTCTCCCATACCAGTGGTGGGAATTTGCCCCCACTCGCTGAACCGGCAGCGACGGCCGGGCAGACACGCCCCCAAACCGGTTCTCCAGTCACCGCTCCTTGAAAGCGGCTTGCATGCGCAGAGAGTCATTTGTGCGACGTGATGGCGCGCACAAATGAAGCGAGCGCACGCATGCAAAACGCACACTTCCGACGTGATGCGAACCGGTAGGGAAGGTAAGTAGAACCCACCCCTTTCTTCTAGGTATTGTTGAACTACTTACTGACTGGAGATTCTGGGTATTACAAATAAATATCTGAAAGGCCACAATTTATTTTCTATTAATTACCCCATATATTAATACTTGCTTGCTAGTTCACTAGACTTAGGAATTCATTTGTGAACTTGCCACAACTTTTCATATTCTTCCTCTTCACAGTTTAGCTTTTTAAAAATATAATTATTCATCTTCTTAAATAAAACTTAGAAAAACTAAATGGTAGCCAGACATGGCTGTTCTTTCTTCATTGACACTGAGTGAACTGCTGGATCTTCCAAGAGCAACAATCAAGAATAGAACAGCAGAGAACTCATAGCAGATGTTTTGCCTCAAGGCTTTATATTTTATGATTTTACCTATGTTTGCCTAATTTCCACTAAAACAATCTTCTCCCACTTTAGCATACAAGTCCTTTTATATACATTGAAGCATCTATAAAAAAAATTGAGATGCTTGATATTATACACTTGGAATACTGCATTCAGTTTTGGTCGCCACAATGTAAAAAGGATGTTGAGACTCTAGAAAGAGTGCAGAGAAGAGCAACAAAGATGATTAGGGGACTGGAGGCTAAAACATATGAAGAACGGTTGCAGGAACTAGGTATGTCTAGTTTAATGAAAAGAAGGACTAGGGGAGACATGATAGCAGTGTTCCAATATCTCAGGGGTTGCCACAAAGAAGAGGGAGTCAAACTATTCTCCAAAGCACCTGAGGGTAGAACAAGAAGCAATGAGTGGAAACTAATCAAGGAGAGAAGCATTGGATAACCATTTGTCTGAAGTGGTGTAGGGTTTCCTGCCTAAGCAGGGGGTTGGACTAGAAGACCTCCAAGGTCCCTTCCAAATCTGTTATTCTATTCTATTCTATTCTATTCTATTCTATTCTATTCTATTCTATTCTATTCTATTCTATTCTATTCTATTCTATACTTTACTTTCTTAACTGTGAACAGAAATGTTAAATCAGGAAATGGGTCTTTCATTATTTATAAAATACCACGTCTTAATCAATATCTCTCTATTACTGTTGCCTTTTGGCAAGATGGGAAGCAAACAAATTTAATTATTATTAATAATAATACCTTTACCTAGCTAAACTTTGCTGATCTGTAAAAGATAAACGGAGTTATACTTGTCAGTAAATGAAGAAGAGACCACCATAAAATATTTATATTTTATATAAAGATTTATAAGACGGACAAGGCATCCATGTGTTATAAAATTATACTATTGTATTCTGGGAATGCATATCTATGCACCTGCATGTGTGAATGGAAAATACTATAAAAGATTAGAAATAATTTAGGACTCTAAAACATATTTTATAAAACGTTAATTTGGAACAAGCATATATAAATCTGAATTTAAAAAAATAAATAATGCACCTAGTCTTGTAACTACTAGATCATATTATTGTAGGAGGAGGAGGAGGAGGAGGGGGGGGGAAAGGCTTGGAAATTTATGTTACAAGCAGAACCAACTCAAAAATTTACTTATAGAGACAAAAGAAACAAATAACCATTGGAAAAAAATATAGTTGTAATTAGTGCAATTAAAGTCTTGTAAGATGCCTATTTCCTCTTTTATATGCATCAAAATGCAGGTAAGCTCAAATTTATAGTAGAAAAACTTGCTAGGATTTCACATACCAAAATATACAAAGGAGTTAGAATTAAACTAAAAGCTCCAATCCATAAAAATTATCTAAATTATTGCTATGACAAATTTCTATCTACTCTCCATTAACCAGCTAGGAAACCATATGTTAATGTAATGAAATGTGTGGATGACTTTGTGGAATGGCGGAAAAAGATGCTGTCTAGGAAACAATCACACAAAAGAGGCAGAAGCCAGTGGTTTAACCATCATAGCAAGAAACCTAGGAAGGACCTGGCCTAATGGATCAAGCAGTTAAATGTGACATTGGGAAATTTGAACATTCACTCTTGCATAATCCTATTAATGTACCTTACAACAAAGTACAATTAGTTCATTTAGTTGTGTTCCTGTCTGGTTTACCTGGGAGATGACATCAATCTTGCAAGTTTGAAAGTGGGACTGGGTTCTCTGATGGACCATCTCTCTCTGATTACATCAGGTTATCCCATTAGATGTGACAGAGAAGGCATGATGTAGATACCATCTGTTAAGGACTTATATTGGTGAGGGCCAGAATGATGCTATTCTCTGCCATGACTCCTATATTGTGGAATATTCTCCCTTCCTCTGGTCAGGTTAGCTTCATTCCTGTTAATGTTACGGCAGTGTCCCAAGACTTGGGGATCCCAAAGAAGAGTAATTTTTTATGATGGCTGTCCTATTATGGTTGATATATGTACTTTATCCATCTTGGCTGTCTCTGAAAACTTGTAGTTTAAAAGGTCTTTCTTCTTAAGAATTCTTAAAATAATTCAATAAATGTAGATAGTATACAATAAATCTTGAAAAGACAGTTACAGTTGGTTATATTGCAATTCTAATTGTTTCAGATCTTTAAAATGTTAAGTATGTTTTCTTATAAAATAATAGCAACATTATTTCATTAAATATTTCTCTTTGGACTTTACTGGGCTCCTGTAACGGTACATGAAAATTACCTTGGGAGACGGGGGGAAACTGCAGGTAGGAAATGTTTGGACAAGAGACAGCTAAGTTCTCAAAAGAAATATGGACATGGCAAACGATTCAGAAGGGATTCTCCCTTTCTTCGGTTGTAAAGAAAATGGGACAGAAATGGGACTCTATATTTGAATTTTTGTTAATATTTGAATTTTTAATTTTTTTAAATTATTGTTTTTATTTACTTGTTTTATTTGATTGTTGCATCCTACCCAGAATCGTCCTTGTGAGTGGTCAGTCATATAAATTTGATAGATAAATAAATATGTGAGGAAACCCTAAATAAATCAAACCAGCTCAACAAATTACAATATCAAATACTTGCTAAGTACAGTATATAAGAAGTTGTAGCTACCAGGACTTCTCCATTTTGAATTAGAGCAAGAACATAGTTAAAAGCAAGACATTGTCAGAAGCTTTATGGCCATCTTAGTTAAGGGCACAACTGGCTAAAGAATTTACAGTACCTAGCTGTTAAAATATTAGCAATCACATTTAGGAAGGAATTAAGTCTAAATTTCAGATAGAATAAAATGTTTGCCTGATTTAGGCATAACTATGATATTTACCTCATTAAAATTAAAAGGCAGTAATTTATTTGGGGGGGAAAAACTTCAGTATAAAATATTAATAAAATAAGAGAAAATTCTATTATACTTTTTATATATTGGAAAAACATCAGATCCAGGGTTTTTCCTTAGTTTCTTAGATTTAATTGTATTGGCAAATTCTTAAAAAAAATGGCAAAATAAAATTAATAATTTTGTCTTTCAAAAGGGGTACAATTTGATTTTTTAATGCTCTCAGTAGGATAGTGTAGTGTCCTCAATTTGCAATATGATTGATCTCAAGTTATGTCTAGATTTTTAGTAATAAAATCATAAATGTTAGTCTAACACAAAAATAAAATAAAATATGCACATTTGTTTTTTATTCCATATCACTGCTAAGTTGGCAACACTTAAGTAAGAATTGTCTGCCTGTTCAAATCTGCACAAAATTATGGCAAATAATAGAACAAGAGACTAAGCAAGCTCAATTATGATGCTTGGCTGATGCCTTTGAAAAAAATTGTTTACCATAACGCATGGTTACAATTGCCCCAATTATATTCAGATGTTAGAACTGGCATGAGTTTTTCCCAACAGCAGGTGTTCAGTTTGAGCCTAAGAAGAAGAAGCAGCAGCAGCAGCATGCAAGCCAGCATAAGCACTTGTTGGACATATAGACTTTTCAGGACCTCCTTCCAGAAGCAGTAATGCTCTGATCTGAGTAGCTCTCCATGAAATGTATTACTTTCCAGATGTCTACTGAAACACGTGGGGTCAGAGGTTTGGATACCAACCAATGAGTAATAGGAAATTTAAAAGAAAATGTTATAACATTTTGTTAGTGAGTTACATAGTCTTGTCCTGACCGAAATGTATTGACCCTCCTTTATTAGGGTCCATAAACAGCTTGCTTTTCACTGACTGATTATGTAGATATCAACATTAACGAATCAAAGTTCTTCTTGGTAGCTATATATATATATATTCAGGGCTCTTTGTTTAAAGTGTTTTAGAAATACGTACTGTTTTTGTTGGATATGTTTCCTTTTGTACTGTTTTTATTTTTATTTATTTAATTTTATTTATTTACTTACAGGACGTATATGGTCATCTACCTCATATAATGACTCTAGGTGGCTCACAACAATCAATAAAACATAATTAATAGCAATAGCAATAGCACTTAGACTTATATACCGCTTCATAGTGCTTTTACAGCCCTCTCTAAGCGGTTCACAGAGTCAGCATATTGCCCCCAACAATCTGGGTCCTCATTTTACCCACCTCGGAAGGATGGAAGGCTGAGTCAACCTTGAGCCGGTGAGATTTGAACCGCTGAACTGTAGCTAGCAGTCAGCTGAAGTAGCCTGCAGTACTGCACTCTAACCACTGCACCACCTCGGCTCTTTCTATACCCCTATTCTATATACCCAGTAAGATAGGAAAAATTATTAAAAGATTAAACTCATACCCTTCCCCCCAGGTGCTGGACTAAACATCTTCACAGCTCAAACCCCCATCTAGCCAATGCTCGAGAGAAGAGCCAGGTCTTCACCGCCTTTTGGAAGGCTAAACTGGTAGGGGGGGTCCCTATGATCTCTGGTGGGATAATGTTCCAAAGGGATGCCTAAGAGGTTCCATCAGATAACATCTAAGGAGCTTAGAGCACCCCTATTCTATATACCCAGTAAGGTAGGAAAAATGGTCCTGCAAGTAACCTGGTTCTGTGCCATATAGGACTTTAAGGTGATGATTTTGAATTGCACCCAAAAACAACTGGAAGCCAGCACAGTAGTTGTTATGTGCTGCTGCATTCTGTATCAGTTGCAGTGTCTGGATTGTCTCCAAGGGCACCTCCATGTAAAATACATTACAGTAATGCAAACAGGAGGTGACTAAGGCATGAGTGACTGTGAACAAGGCCGTCCAGTCCAGGAGTGAGTGCAATACATAAAGTCACAATTACATGAAAGCAATTATAGTGCCAGCCTCAAGTATCTCTCCTTTACACAAATATCACATGTTCTACATTAAACAGGATATAAATGCTAGCAGAATTCCTTCTTAATGTTAATGAACAATGAGCAGCCAATACAAACATGACATTTTTAAAATATATATATATATTTTGTAGTAGTTCTTTTTAAATATCAGAAATATCAGGTACATGTTTCATAGGCTCCTATATTAACATGCACAAATGCAAAAAAATAATAATTTTTAAAAGCTAACATCTAGCTGGTTCCCTTCCCACCCAAAAATTGTTTTGCAATCCAAACTGCTGCTGCTTCTCCCATTTCAAATATTGACATTTGTCTGGGTGAGTCTTGTTGTTTAAATTGTCCATGGATCAATGTACTTTAGCCTCCACAGCCAAGAAGTAAGACTTGTCTCAGTTGGAACGATCTTAACTGGGGCCACTGTCCTATATGATCCTCATGCTACTTTTGAATATTTTAAAATTCAGCCTCTAAAACTATCAGGGTTTAAAAAAAACTAATTTAAATATACCAATGATCTGTTTTTGCAGCTACAATTGTTGCTGTACTATAGATCAGCAAAGTGGTACTCATGTAGGTGTCAACTCCTTTAAGCCACATTGGCTAAGCATGATAATAATTGGTTCAAAGTACTTGGACAGCTGTAAATTGTTCTGAATTGAGCATAATTTGACTAAGTGGGTGTAAAATTGAAATTAATGTTTCTTATTTTCACTTATTCACTACTTCACTTTGTTTTGAGTTACTTAAATGTATTCATTTTATTATAATTGATTATATTTTTAATATACTTTATAGCACAGTTGTGTGGACTTAGTTTAACTAAAACACATTTGTGTCCTGAAATTTTTCTTGCTGGTCCTGAATTGCTCAGCTAATACTAAAAAGGATCTTAGTGTTCATCCAACAACCTTGATTGAGATGACTAATGATGATCTCATTCCAAGGAGAAGTTTTGAGTTGAAGACAGACCTGTGGATTACTTCTTTTCTCTCATATGGCAGTTAATATATTTTGTTATTGTTGTTTTGGCATAGCTTCAAAAACATTATTCTTATTATGCAACAACAAAACCTATGTCTTAATGTATAACAGTATTAGCAACATTTATTTATTTATTTAATTTCTTTATTTCTTTCTTTCTTTATTATTTATTTATTCAGCTTATAGGCTGGCCAATTCCCAATGATTCTGGGAAAATGGCTAGATGGCCTCTAATTTTCCTTTAATATCCCTTCAAACTCTATGATTTAACGATCTCCAGAACAAGTCTTTGATAGCCTGTAGACATGGATGTCCTCTTAGTTTGGTAAAAAAAAAAAAAAAAGTCAAGATGTCAGGCACAATGGTATGATTGAAGTTCCACCCTCTGTGCTGTGAAGATCGTGCAACACATGTGGAATTCAGCCATAGTCGTGCCTTTACTTTTTTTTTTTTTTTACCATATTCTGCAGACACCCTTGCCTCTCAAGCAGATGTGGGAGATCCAGGGAAGATAAGTTTTACTGGTAGACAACACTGAATACAACTGTAATGCAAAACTCATAAACTCTTGTAGTAATTCTAAAGCAACTCTATTTGCAACGTAAAAAGAGTAAATCAAACAGTAGCATCTGCAAAGGGGGAAAAGGGGAGGCCAGAAGGAGTAAAGGAACATCATACTGCCGCAATCCTATGCACATCTACTGAGCATTGGAACATGTAAAAAAAATAAAAGTGGAGCTTATGACCCTTTGCTGTATTTTAACAAAAGCTGTAAATCCTTCCCAGGCCCCTGGCTACCAAATAGGAGCTGAGCCAATGACCCCAGATAAGACAATGCTGCCAGCCTAAATATATTTTAAATATAAATCTAAAAACAAAACAAACTTGGAGACTAAACGATTTCCCGGCTTAGGGCAAAGAAAGTTCTTCTCTAACCCCAGAAAAAAGTTCTCAATATTCCAGCTAAAATCTGTTAGCACTATCAAAACAAATAAATGTTACTTGTCTTGGTAGCATAATGCATGGAAGAGTTTTTCAAAAAAGGCAAGTGTATATTTTGTTGAGTGTGAGAATGCAGACTGAAGCATATGGAAAATCTGCTATTTAGGTGTATGGCTTATGTGTATACATATGCAATTCCCTCAAATCAATATCCATAAAAATGGAGGTTGCCTTAGTAAGATGAGAAATCTTGCAGTTCTATATTAACAGCTTTCTTCAATCTCTCTGAATTCAGGGTAGCGGCCTGTATATAAGATTATAACTAGGGAAATTACTCATCTGGATAATTTTCTGCCTTCAGATAAATGTTGATCTATGCACAACACTGACCTCTAGAGTGAAATTTGATGTTTGGCTTCACCAAAAGGTGTTTGGTTTTTGTACAGAACTACACTTTCTGAAGTATGTGATAATATTTTCTTATTAATTCTTATTAATTAAAATCTATTAAATTGTTAAGTGAAAATATAAGGGTGTAAAATACAATAGCAATCTATATACTAAGATGCTGAATTATTCTCTTTTAAGCAGAATCTTATGAACTTTTTCACATGGGTGCTATTCCTTTTCTTTTCTTAAAGGTATTACTTACTCCACTCTTCAACCACAAATGTATTCAAAGCTATTGACACATAAAGGATGTTTTCTAGTAGGGAGACTGCCAAAGAGATAGGAAATAAGTCTTAAGCCTATGCAAGGGTGGCTTGAGGGACCTTTACAAGAGGAAGCTAGTTGCCTCATTGAGATGTGCTCTGCCATTCTGCAGCCTCTTTTCGTATTTGCAGTGGTTGGAAACGGTTTTGTGCTGTGGAAGAGGATGTACTGACAGGGGTGTCAAACTGGCAGCCCACGGGCCAGATGCATCACGCCAGGGCATGCCCACCCGTTCCATGAAGGGGAAAAACTTCGCGAAATGTCACGTGATGGCATCGTGACGCCGCGAGTTTGATATCCGTGATGTAGCACAAAGCAAAGCAAGGCAGTTGTGTTGTTTCTCCTTTCAAAGCAAGAGGCCATGTTGTTTTGCAAAGCAGCTTCAAGGAAGTGATGCATTCAAGGTTTCTTTGAAATTATTACAATTGCAAAAAACTGCATGGTCTGGTAAACATATAGGGGATTTTCAAGCATAGGAGGCAACAGTCATAAAATAACAACAAAAGGGAAGTGTAGAAATTAGAAGAAGACATGGCCAAACTGACAAGATAAAAGATAGGTTACTTTTAAGAACAGGAACTGATTATTCCAAATACCTTTTTGAGCAGGAGACAAATGGCCTTTGGAAGTTCTCACTGAAATTTATCGAATGCTTCTCCTCCAAACTTTCTCAGGGTGGAGCCCCTCTTACATTGTAGGACTACAGTTGGAAACTATCCATGGGAGAAGTTTATTCCTGATGTCTTCTATTAAGACTGAATTGAAGTGTGTAAGGCCAAAAACCTGCAGACCACTGAAGAGATTATTTTATAATTAAATTCTGTAAATTCTCCCTGAAAAAGTACAGTTTCCCCATAAAAATTTCTTCAAATTTCTCTTTTCCTTTAAAAGGAAAGCAAATTGTATTTTATTGCCTTACGTGAAATTTGCAAAGCACTATTTTTTAGGTATATGCAATCCTTTGGGAAGAACAATGGAAAAGGTGCTTTGGAGGACACAGGAGTGCAAACAGAGTGCATATCTGCAATTCTTTAAAGCAATTTTTTTTCTCCTTAGGATCACACATCACTTACATAATACTAGGAAAGGATGGAGCTGTTTTAAAGAATTGCAGCTGGGTGCTACATTCACACCCCTTCATGCTTCAAATTAATTTTTCTAAATCATTTCTGAAGGACTTGGAGTTCTACTAATTAGAAGGGATCTTTGTGATGTTGCAGCAGTGAGCAATAAAAAGGGAAGAAAGTGTGACTGAAAGTCACACATGAGTCTTTGTTGATGCTGGAGCCTCCTGTATCCTGTAGCCTCCTGTATCCATCTTAGTAAATTAATTCCGGAATGGCCTGATTTGATCTGGGTGCAAAGATTTAGCATGCTCTCTGGGCCACCTTTGCTTTCCCTTGCACATCATATATGGAGGATAGGATAGTCTTTTGTTATCATTTTGCTCCCACACCACCATTCATTCTGTTTCTATTGAATGTAGAGCTAGATGTGACTCTTCAGGCTTATATTTGAGACTATTGAACTGTTTGTCACTAAGGTGAACAGATTTTATCATTTGCATGTTGGTTTGTTTCTGGGAATGATGGCTTTATTCTAGAAGTGAGGCCTGAATAATTGTAGAGCAAATATTGTATTGAATACAAATAATTTCTTCAGTAGTTCACATTTGTCTGCAGTTTCTTTTTACACAATATTCTGTGATTCTATTTGCAATCTCTGAATGAGCCTATTTGCAATCCCTATTTCCCACTGTCATAAGGAATATCCTTCTGGGTTCAATATTCTATATAATATTCTGCCTTTTTAATGTTTCCTAGGATATTTCATTTTTCTAGGAGAGGGGTGGTTGCTAACTTCCTACACCACAACTGGAGAAGCATCGTATATGTTGGTCCTTACACTTTGGTATTGGGGTGAGGATATAGGCAATTAGTAAAGTTCTACATATGTATGGGTTTTTTTTAATAAAACCTTAAGTTTTATAACACCGTTTTCCAATAAAAAAAACTTTTTACTATGCTTGAAAAAGGCTAGGCTTCTCGCTGTGCAGAAGGCTAGGGTGTGGAAATCTTGTCTTGCAAATAACAGGTTCCTAAGGTTCCAAAATGGCAAACCAGATTTTTTTAAAACATTCTATTGAATTATAAAAACATTTGACAATATGCCACACCTAGGACTTGTGAAGCTACTAGCACAGTTAGAAGAAATATGTATTTAAAGGCAGATCCATGGGAATCCCAAGAATTGCCAATAATTGTGTGATTTGGACATATTCCCTACTCTCAGTCTAGGCAAAATAACCTAATAACAATAAAGTGTGGCTATAACCTCATTTTACAAAGGGTGAAGAAGAGGTCCCAAAGAAAACATGGACAATTGTTTGAGAAAAAGGGATTCTGTCTCACATATATTTATTTATACAACTTTAAAAAAATGTAAAATGTAATACGGTCAAAAATTCTGAAATCTTTCTAACCCCTGCTTCAATTTTATTTTTGAAAAATAGTTTCACATTCCTGTACACATATTGAGGTCATTGGGACTTTTTTCTGCATATGTAAGAGATATGTGTACCTAATATTTGGAAAAGGTATTAAATAACAGGGTGTAATTATTATAAATGATTATCATTTATTTATTTGTATACACCTTTATTGTTTTTGCAAATAACTCAAGGCAGTGGACATATCCAACACACCTTTCTCCTCCTATTTCTCCCATAACAACAACCCTGTGAGGTGGGTTGGCTGAGAGAGAGTGTTGTAAGAAATGTCCTTTCTGGGTTCAGTTCCAAGTGGGGAAAAAGACACTGGAAGCATGGAGGCTGTTTGGAAAGATGGTTTAATGGTGGAAAGCAGGACCACATGGTTTGAGGTCCTTTGGAAAAGGGGGATCACATGCCTCGAAGATGTTGAAGAAGAAGAGAAGGGCGTTGCTGAGAGTCCCTGAGTTTTTTATACCCTCTGTTGGGTCCCACCTCAGAGTTTCCTGTTCCTGTATAAGAAATGCCCTCTGATTGGTGGTATGATTCCCAGGGGGCGGGAGTCTTAGCTAACTCTGTAAGCTTTTGTCTGTGTCCCAGGCTTGGCTGATGTAATCTTCTCAGGTGCCATGTGGTGAGATGGCTTTGGGATTCCTATTATGGTTCTTCTTTGTTATGTAGAATAGACTGCCCATTGACAAAGATGTGGGGGATGAGTGAGTTTGCTCTGGTCTTAATGGTCCATTGACAAAGGTGGGGGCTATTAAGAGTGAGTCTATTTCCTGCCTAAAAACATGTTTCTCCATTTCTCAGCCAGGGAAATATAATATTCTGCCTTTTTTTAATATCTCCTAAAATATTTCATTCCTCTAGGAGGGGGGTAGGTGCTAACTTCCTACAAGAGTAAGTGGCTGAAAGTCATCCAGCTGAATTTTATGGCTAAAGCAGGACTTGGCCACTTTCTAGCCTGGTGCTTTATCGACCACTAGACCAAACTGGCTGATCATTATTATAAATTATACAGAATTGAAATACCCAAATGGTTTTTATTATTTGTATACAGAAATGAAATTTATTCAAATTCAAAAGGAACTGATTAAAATGTTTCACTTGTTTAATAGTTTAAACGATAACTCATATTTTGATTGTTTACATTGTGTAAGCATTTATGGAAGTGATAATTTTAACAATGCTTTATAGTAAAGAAATTGATGAATATATACTGTATGTCATTCTATAAAAATAAGAGTGATAAAAACAAACCCCTCAAAAATAAACCAACAAGATCACAACATCTTGTTTTCCTTTCCGATACCTTTATTTCATAATGATTTTAAGGAACGCATAAGCATTTTATGGCCTCAGAGGGAATTCTATCATTTGTGAGACATATTTGGCACAGCCAGTTTAAGGAATCTCAATACCATGTTTGTACACTCCCTCTAGACACAGTCTAGAATTACAGATTCCTGCAAAATGATAAAACCAAATACATGCTGTGGAACCTGAGCTAAGAATTCATGATGTCTCTATAAGAAATATATTGACTACCTTTTTATTTTGCACCATTCTAAGTGCAATGATTAAATTATGAAATGTATATTGGGTTTTTTAATTCAAAATATACTTTAGCATCAGCAGAGTGCTATAAACTCCGTTTCAAATACACAAACAATACGTCTAAAATCCTTCCCCATGAGACTTGTATTTCTAGCAATAATGTTTTATTATCCATTTATTCTTATCCTATATTTTCTGTCCTTCACTCATTTATTTTCCCCCGATAAAACCTGTCCTTTTGTTCATAGTTAAAATTTTTATTCAATTATTAATTTGCATAAATCATAATTGACCTAATTTGCATAATTGGTTTTCTATAACACTTGCATATATGTTTCAGATTTGCTCTTAATGAAGACTGACACTTTTCCACAGGAGATACTCTGTGGGATTGAACAGTGTACTGGAGAGATCGGAGCAAGAGAAATCTTGAAGACCAAAGATAATACATTGATAAAGATAAGCAGAAAAAGTGCTACAGATCACGAATTCTAGTGGGGTCTTAATAAAACCTCAACATTATGAAAGGGAAAATAAAATGATAAAAGAGTAGATTGTTCAGTAATCTCAGGTATATTGGCTGTGAGTAACAGGAAATTAAATGTATGAAGACTTACAGTAATCATTTGTAACTTATTTTATTGCCTGTCCTAAATAAAGACATATGCAAATAGATGTAGGAAAAAGAAAATATGATGCTTAGTATCCCAGATACTAACATCATAAAATATTATAGTCCTGGTTCCAATTTATTTTCTATACTATGGGAGTCTGATTTCCATGTTATGATTTCTGTGACACTCTATTCCACCTTCCATCCCCCCCCCCAAAAAAAACAGGAATAAAATTTAGAGCAGATCTTCCTGAATTTTTTTTTCAAAAGCTTTTTTATATCCCAGGAAGAGAGACCTTCTTAGAAGATATGTAAGGGATCTGAAGGAACATTTAAAGGACCAGCATGAAAGCTGTTCAGCCAAAATACAATTCAAAATCCAATAAATTGTTTAAAACACATTTATGGAATTCTACAGAACAGCTTGGAAAAAATAGAATAGAAAATACTATGAAGAAGAAAAAGAATAGAAGAAAAAGGCAATACTTTTTAGATTTAGTAACGTTAAGATGTCTGGACTTCAACACACAGAATTCCCGAGCTATCCATGAAGAAACAATCCGTTGAAATGTTAAAATGATTTGGGAACAGAACAGCATCACTCATCATGCAATAAAGTCCTGTTTAGCAGAATGACTTAGTTTGATCTGTTAACTAACAAAAAATTAGTACACCTGGTTGCTCAAAAACCCTATCAACCTAAGCCATTAGCTGTATTAGTTAATGGATAAACCATTATGCAGAAAACCTTATCTGGTCACATGGAACTCTGTTGGAATATAGGCAAACCTGCCTGCTCCAAACCCAACTCCACTAACTGTTTATCAACCAGCTGCTGAGTGTCTGACATACCCTTTTATTTTTATTTATTTATTTATTTATTTATTTATTTTGTCAAGCGTGTATATGATTACAGACAAAGTATAAACATGATTGTGAATATATAAGAAGTACAAGCATGGTTATGAGTACATGATATTTTACGAATACATGGGGATGGTAGGACAGGGACGGTAGGCACACTGGTGCGCTTATGCACGCTTATGCACCCTTGATACTCATTTTTCTGTTTATCAGTCTTTGATGCTGGTCATTGCCCCAAATTCTACACTTCGTTTAACTTGTAATTCATGCTGCATCCATCCAGCTTTACCTGCTTCAACATTTTCAAAGTTCTCATTGGTATATCAAAAGGGGAGTGGGAAAACTGTTGCCTAAAGGTATAGATGGTTCTGATTGCCACTTGCTCACCTACCTTCAGAGTGAGGAAACTAGCTTATGAACACTGATTTTTACCGTTGCAGTATTCCACACTCATTCATCTTTGAATGAAACTTGATATCTGCAGTTGTTGAGAGTGATTTAAAAATTGGAATCAAAGGTAGGTAAATAATAGGATATTATCTAGGATGTTACAGAACGTCAAAAATGTAGAAATGTGGAAATCTGATGTTAAAAGGAGGGAAATAAAAAGGAGTATTTATTGTACTCTCGAAAAATGTAAGCTGTTGTGATGTGCTATATTAAAAAAGAAAAATTATACTTTTCATTTGCAAGATAAATGAAAATGTTCTGGCTATATCTATAGATTACCTTTGGTCACCCAATTTTCATTGTTGTATATGGTTTTTAGTAACAAAAAGAAGGAATGAAAGCTCTAATTTGAAACATTGTGAATAAAGTCCATTAAATATTCAGCAATGTTTAATGGACTCAGTGCTCAGGACAAATACAATTTAATAGGCAGAACGGGTAGGGCTAAAAAGGATTCTTTAGGAAATCATGAGACAACTAAAAATGCTATGTTCTCTATCATTATATAATGGAATTTTATTTAATTTCTACAATATTTCTAGCTATTGCATTAGTTTAACTTAAATGTTACTTTTATTATTGTACTTCATTCATTATTTTTTAAAAGTTTTAAAATATTTGGTTTTAAAATTTTAAAATACATCAGAATTTTACAACAAGCATGCAAATACAAAAAATGATGGGTTGCAATCAAAAATAATTTTACTTTTCCTTGAGACAGAGAAAATAAGAATTAGTTTTACAGTCCAAATATCTGATAGGAATTTGCCTGTAACATACCAAAATCAAATTACATTTCATTGCTTACCCCATTACCAAACATCCCTGGAAAGAGCAGACATTAATAAGAAACAACCATGTTCACTTTTTCTTATACTTTATTCAGGCGAACCGGTAGTGGCGACCTGCGGGTGGGCCCGCCGCCACCCACCCGCTGGGGCGCAATCCTGTCCTATATCACTGTGTTTTGTGACGCCGCACACATGCACCAAAGTAACGCGCAAGCGAATTGCCATGTTTGTTGATGCTGCACGCATGTGCGGACGGCGCGCATGAGCGAATTGCCATGTTTTGTGACACAGTGTGCATGTGCGCAAGACGCGCTCACATTTTCGATTCTGGGCGAACCGGTTGTTAAATTATGTGAAGCCCACCTCTGACTAGGAAGAAGACTAGGAAGTCTAGACTAGGAAGAAGGAAATAGCAAATTACTTCTATATGGAAAGCCAGCTTATCCATGTCCAACTGGTCACCAAGAATTGAGCTCAGTTTAAGATAGCCTTTACCTTAGTAGGTGATTGCTATCTTGGAGTTACCTGCAGGATGCTGCTATCTCACTCATTCTTTCTCTAAGACAGCAGTTCTCAACCTGTGGGTCGCGACCCCTTTGGGGGTCGAACAACCCTTAGGCAACAGGGGTTGCCTAAGCGCGCGCTAGCCCGCCACGCCCCCTTTGTCACCTCATCATGCGTGGGGAGGGGGCAGGGAGGAGGTTGCGGCGGCGGGATGGGGGTCGCGGCATTAGGAAGGTTGAGAACCACTGCTCTAAGAGATATAATCTGTCCCCACTACTTGTTCTCTCCTTTGTTGCTATAAGCTTAGCAGGCTGTTTAAAGGCAGGCAGTAGCACCTAGCAGCAAAGTACCTGCAGATGTCACCTTTACCTTTATTAATCCATGATGCTTCTGAATCCAAGGTCATGTGACTCTGAAGTAATAAGAATGGTGTAGCCATTGCACTTGCAATTTACTTCAGGCTACGGAACAAAAATAAAAATGAAGAGACTCAAATGGGTCAATTTAAAGAGCCCAGGAACACTTACTCCAGACTAATAGCAGTAAAGGTCAAGATTCTATTACTATATTATACTATATTTGAAACTGCTTACTGATTGCAATCCATTTCCTGGCTGCAAATCAACAGAGATTGAAGCATAAAAAGTTGATGTAATTCCTGACATGTATTTTTTTTTTTACAATTGATTGAGACACAGAGGGCATTTTTATAAATATCACAGCAGCTTTTCATAATCTTCTACTTTCTATATATAGGGGAATTCCTGAGAATTCCAGGAATTGTACTCCTGATAAATCAGGAGGACATTAAGTTAGGAAAAGACAATCTAAACTTTTCACCGCTGAAGTGTAGCATATCTTACATTTATGCCAGATCCACTGGTTATCTGATTATAGAGGTCACAAAGATCTCCTACAAGTATTTTAACTTACCAGTATTAAGACATCTCCTTTCTCCTTGAATGCTCTTCTAGATTGATAAGTCATCTAATGAAATCTGAAAGTCCTAAACAGGGAAACTTTTAAAATGTGATCATGAACTATAAAATATTTAATAAGGGATAAATGAGTAATAATTAGACTGAAGCTATTTTTTTCAGCAGATGAGAACATGCAGTTGACCTTGTCTGAACTTGGAAGCTAAATTGGGTCAAGTCCTATTAATCCTTGGATGGGAGATATCCAGGAAATACCAGAGCTGAGACTAGACTAGGAAGCCATTAAAAAAAAAAGTCAGCTCAGAATAAGGCAATGGCAATGAATTCTCTCTGGGTGCCAAGGAAAGTACTTAGTCTGGTTCATGAAGTCACCATTAAGCTTGACTCAAAGAGATCTTTATTTAAGCGATTCTTTTATGAAAATGTAGCTTTCAAATTTTTTTAAGATTAAAAAAGAAAAGAGGAAATAGAAATAAGTGTTGGAGATTGTATCATCTTTCACACTTATTTTAGCATATTTGACCTCTTGGATAGGTTAGAGCATGGCTGTCAAACCCGCAGGCTGGATGCGTCATGCACTGGCCACGCCCGGTTTAGCGAAGGGGGGAAGTCCCGATACATCATGTGATGACGCTATGACGACATGGGTTTGACACCCCTGGGTTAGAGCAAGATGATGGAAGGAGTCTTCACATATTGCTCTTTGCTTGTTTTTCACTCATCTTATTATTAGTTAAAGGAGTTTCTGTGTTTAAGAGATAGGGAGCATCCTGTCTCTTACCCTCACTATTGTGCTTCTTACTTAATCACAATCTTCAATCTTTTCAAGGTATAATTTAGTTACAAGTGAGCCTTTTTGTCTTCATGTATTTCTTAAGAAATATAACTTTTATTTCAAATACAATGAATGCCTGTTAGCAATCACTGATAGCTGGGCTATGTTCATACTCTACATCCAATGTTATTATAACTTGCAGTCAAATCAATAAACTTATAGCATCCAAGACAATTTGTATCATTTTAGGTTATAACCATTTTTAATGAGGTGTGCTGCTACTTAATTAGTCCACATTATTCAGCCTTCAGCTTATATTCAAGAACATATTCCCTAAAGGCTCCTGCTGAATTGAAACTCTTACAAAAAGGAAAAAAAAGTAAAATTATGTACTTCCAAATATTTCCAGTACTCCCTTCCAGAAAAGTGGTTTCTCCAAAAGTATTATTTGCATAATTGCTTTCAAAATATTTTTGATAAATTTCATGATTATTTTAAGTGCAACTTTTGAATGAAAAACAGCTGCTTTGATATGAGAGGGAGTGTGGGTCAGTGGTTAGGCTATGAACTAAATGCTGTTGTACTTCCAATGCTAATACACACTTGAGCACAGTCTTGCTGGACAGTTTCCTACAAGTGGCCTATGACCTCATCTTTGTTTCCTGACAGCTTGTCTAATGCACTGAGGTTTTCCACAACGTTATTTACTCATGATCCTCAAAAATTTTATCTTGGAAAATGAACTGAAAACCATCAGATAATTTACTAAACATATGAATGAAGAAAGAAATGTTATCAAGATAAGCAATCTTATAATCCATTGGCAGTAGAGTTGATTGGGTGCAATTGAGTCAAGCCTGACTCTTGGTGACTAGACAGACAAATGAACTCCATCACAATCTGATGCTACTAACAGTCTGCTACTCTGCCAATGACATTTCCCTGATATCCTGACACTGACCCAGGTCAGATATCCTGCCCAGATCTTATCTGGTTTTTTTCTATTTCCCTCAAACTTTCTAAGCATAGTTGCAGTTTGCAGTCCGTAATTTATTTGTGTTACATGACCAAGGAATAAATTTTTCTGCTTAAAAATCATTTCCTCAAAAAAGCAAAATATTTTATCCAGACCTTATTGATTGGTTCTTCTTGCAGTATTCCAACAGTCTCCAAATCCATAATTCAAAGACATTTTTTCTCTTTCTCTTTCTTTCTCTTGCATATAAACTCTCATTTCTATGAGAATAAAGTTCAGAATAATTAATTGTTTTTCCAGAGCTAATGTTTGCAATGTCTAGCTTTCAAATTGTACATTAGCACTGGAAAAACAATTTATTATTCTGAACTTTATTCCCATAGAAATAACTTTATCCTTTACAATAAACTTTGTAATTGTAATCCTCCCTAGGATTAACTTGTTTACTTCTCCAGTATCCCAAAAACCCGGAATTGTCTATCATCTTCACTTTTCCATTGCACTATTCGCTTGCTCGTTGATATTATGTTTACTTCTTAATATTTAACATTATCCCAAGTTTTTCATTTTCATTTTTTTCATTGGTAGCTCTTCTAATGAATTTAATTGGTAGCTCTTCACCTAACAAAGCTGTATTGTCCCTCTAAGTCAAATTGTTACTATTTTGACTTT
Source organism: Thermophis baileyi (assembly GCA_003457575.1). Taxonomy (NCBI): domain Eukaryota; kingdom Metazoa; phylum Chordata; class Lepidosauria; order Squamata; family Dipsadidae; genus Thermophis; species Thermophis baileyi. The sequence continues at coordinate 452,266 of QLTV01002927.1, read as the reverse complement.
CAGGTTTGATTTCAGCTATCATCTTTTTCAATCTCACCATTCTTACACCATTCAGTAATTATTTTTACTAAACAGGAAAAACACTGAGACACCCTCTCATTGTCTTTCCTATTCTGAACCATCTGTTTCTCTAAAGTAGTAACAAAGAAAATTAAATAAATACAAATTCTTTAGATCAGACATATTAAATTAAAAGGTGTTCTATGAAAACCTTGCTTTCAAATCTATTGTTCAATCCCTTTGCCACCTCTGTAATATAATTTTTTAAATTTAATAATAAAATTTTGAATTTATTTTAAAATAATCGTCTCTACTCCCAGCTGCAACATCCTTCAAAAAATACGTTTGATCATTTTTTCCATTCCTTTAACTGAAAATAATTTTTGCATGTGGTATAGTCTGCTTCATAGTCAAATTTTCCCCATGATTCTGTTAAAGTGGAGAAAAGTGTTCTAATTTGCAACACGTTTCCATTCCACAATACCAAGAACCCCACACACACCCCAACCCCAAAGCAAAAACCTGGCAGCAAAATAATGTTTCTCCACAAACTTAGTAAAATTCTACAAAATTACACATATGGGAGGGGAAGGGAAAAGAGATACAAATACATCTACAAACAAGCAGAGTTGTAAAACTGTTGTCTGTAGTCAGTGAACAAGCAACCCCTTACCCTTATATTCATTCTCACAAACTACCAGGGATGTTTGCAACTAGCCAAGATTTTTTTATTTATTTTTTAGAATGGTAAAGCATGTGTTGTGATGTCATGGTTCAAGCACTGCCTTTGTACTTGTATGGACATCATGATGCATGGTAGTAAAAAAGAAAGCAGAGTTCTACATCTCCAATCATAATACACGTTTGGTAATTTGCCCAACCTCTTCCATTGCATGCCAGACATTCAAATTCATAGAACTGGTGAAATGCCTGTGGAGGAATGGCACCCATGAAGGGGGAGCTAGTGTGAGGGACTCTAGTGAACTCGCAATTTCCCAAGAAGGAGGGAGCACATTCTAAAGAGGAGGGGGTAAGACAAGAGGCAACACATCCCAGAGCTGAATAGGGTCCCATCAATTAATCAGTATCATCTCATGAGACCCAGAAGGTACCCCAGGAGTCATGATTCCTCTGTCATCATGCCTGCCCTGAGGAAAAGCATCCCATCTCAGATTCAAATGGGTCAGATGTTGGGCCACAATGTTATTTGAGCCCGTTAAGTTTGTGTGATACCAGATGTTTCTGGCCCAGTTCTGTTTCACTGGCTTTTATTATATGATTTAATTATTTCTATATCATTTCTGAAGAATGAATGTTATGTACTTTTTTGAGTTATGAATGAGCTTTCAGTTTTCTCTGAATAGATTATTAACTAAAATAATTTTAATAGCATGTTCTTTAACTAAGAGAACATAATAATTGATGATTACCTGCTGAGGCATTCTCTAGGCATAAAACACTATCATTAGTCCATTGTAATTTTTAATCCCATAATGAATTCACAGTGTCTAAAGGCATAAATAAAATAACACTATAATAAAAATGCACAAAGTGGGAGAATAAGAGCAGGAAAATAAATTTGAGTGAATATTCAACAAGCATTGTGTGGTCTCTATCTTCTTTGGTGTTTCAGAAGACTACGTAGCCAACAACTTATACAATTCAACATCTGGATAGGGTATTTTTTAGTGTTTCTCAAACTGGCAAACATTGCATAGCCATTATCCAAACATATTTACACCTTTACGAATACCTATAAATATGCGTACACATAATTATATTTTTACTCATGTGTGAACATAAATTATCCTTATGTTCCATAATAGTCCTGCAGAATATTCAGGGACTTGTGGGATAAGGCAAGAAGGCACTGCCCCGTGGATTCAGTGGATGCTCAAAAGGCACTTGAAAATATACAACATACCTAACTGTTGCAAAAATAGGTTTACAATAGGTATCTGCTATGCTGCTTATTTTGCATTGGCTTTCCAGACCTTATTTTCTTTTGTTGATTTAATAATTGCTTTGGAATGCCCCAGTGTGATGTAGCAAGTAAAGAATTAGAAGGGTGCAAAGAAGAGCAAAGAATCAACATTCAGGCTTCCTGACACTGTCTTGTTTCTACTCAGAAGAAAAAAAACGCATACTAAAATGCAGATGAGTCAAGACAGTTACATCGAACTCTGTCCAATTTTACAGTTGTTACAACCAACAATGCCTCTCAGATGGCTTTTCACTCTCTTCTGACATGCATACACATACACATTCTCAGCACTGTGTTTAATGTAAAAACTCTATGACAATTATTTTCCATTACACTGCACACACATGTTTATCATTAACCTTATTTTCATTGCTGAAATCCCTATCTGTTAGTTTTCATCTCTTTTGAAACAATGTATGAACTGTGCTCAAATAGCAATATAAATTTGCAAAGTTTACTGTTAGATAGTGGGTAGAGATGACAGGAGACAGACTTCCAAGCAGTTCTTTATTTCAGCTCTCGTATCAGCAACCAGCAAAGAGCAGTCTGACAGCTTGCCCTTTTATAGGGAGCTGTCAGACAGACCAGCCAATAGCGTTTGAGCTTTTTCCCGCTCAAACGCTGGACCTGGTTGGAACCATGCAACACAGTTTAAACATTTAGAACATAACACCCTCAAAGTATGATTTGTGCATATGTAATTGAACAATTATGCTAGAATTTTGTCACCTAAATAAATTGCATTCTGCTAATTGCATTAGCCTATGATAAATCAGTAGAGATTCATAGCCACATGAGTTGTCTAAGAAAGGAAAAAAAAGCCAAACCTTTTGCCATTATATTTGTAGCTTCCTCTATCTCC
>QLTV01002927.1:430744-446116 GCA_003457575.1 Thermophis baileyi | reverse complement strand
TGGCCGTCAGACCCAGCATGTCGTTTGCCTCAAGGAAGCACTCGAAGCGCCGCATATAGTAGTCCCACTTCTCCCGGGTTGGGTCGAAAGGCGCCGGTGGGTGGAAGTTGGACATCGCGGCAGAGAGTAGGCAGAAAGGTAGCTGCCTGGCTGGTTGGAATTGCTGAAGAAGCAGTCACGGTTCTCCTGAACCCAAGCCCTCGTCGCCACTGTTAGATAGTGGGTAGAGATGACAGGAGACAGACTTCCAAGCAGTTCTTTATTTCAGCTCTCGTATCAGCAACCAGCAAAGAGCAGTCTGACAGCTTGCCCTTTTATAGGGAGCTGTCAGACAGACCAGCCAATAGCGTTTGAGCTTTTTCCCGCTCAAACGCTGGACCTGGTTGGAACCATGCAACACAGTTTAAACAGTTAGAACATAACATTTACTTTGCAGAGATGGACAGAATACCAGTGAAATATCATTAGGCATGTGAAAGCCTTATTTAAATTTATGAAGAAAATATTAAGAGATTGCCTGTCAAGAGCAGAATGGTTTGGGAACATATATCCCACTGGAAAAATCCTGGTTTGAACATGTTCCAGTTTTATCTTCATATTTTATCAAACAAGCTATATGTAATTTACAAAGGAACCATTTTACTTACTTACTTACTTACTTACCGGTACTTACTTACTTACTGCTTTGTGGAGATTAATTTCAGAAACAGTTATATCTTTTGAGTAGCTTGTTTCATTCTGGACCTGATGCTATGGATCAGAAGTAGGGGCATATGATCTTTTATATAATCAATTCTTGTGCAAATCAGTGAACTAAGTTGGGAACAAAGAGACAATGAATCCACCCAGAGTCCAATCCTAAACAGAAACAGCTAATAGCGGAGGAAATGTCAAGATGTATCTGCAGCTCTGGATCACAGAGAGACTTCCAAAATACAAAACCTGTTTGTGAAAGCTCAGTCAGCAGAAGTTAAGTACACAGAACCCAATTAGTGCACTTTAATGGGATTCTGTTGAGTCACAAACAATGTATTATCTAATAACAATTCAGTTATTAAACTGAGTTTCACATTTAGATCTGGGTACTAACCTAAATACAGAATATCTACTGTATGTAGTAGGGTCAATAATAACTTAATGGCGCATAATTAACCTAAACCCAGCATTTAATCGTAACAATTCCAACTTCATATTATTATCAAATCTCCTCTCAGAATAAAGATTGGCAAGAGAAATTGAAAGATGGTGATGTGGCTGTATGGAATCTTGATATGCTTTTCTTGTACTGGAAGTCACATAAACCAGTTCAGATTTTGGGCAATATGCCTCACGCTCTGTTCTGATTGAAGGATATCAGTTCTGATATAATGATGTGTTCATTTGACTTTTTTTAGTATAGCAGCACCAGTGCAAGAATTAGGGGGGGAAATCACTAAATTGTTGCCTGAGATCTGATATGATAAAATACTTAACCAATGATCAAATAAATATGGGCGATATGTGTTGTATTTCTGTTCTCTTCTCTTTCGCAACAACAAAAGGGCTTTAATAACACATTTATTATGGTATACGTGTAGATTACTTCATTACATGAATAAAATGTTTGTCCTCTGGTTTCAGATATGCATAAATAAAGCATTTATAAGAATGTAAATTTAGGTATCTTATATTAAAGTAATTTCTTGATGATACGGATATGACTTCACATCATCAGCAATCCCCTGATTTGTTACATTAGTTTTAGAAGAAATTAATAAATTTACAGTAATGCATTAGGGGCTTCTGCACACTAGAGGGCATTGTTGTACTGTACTATTGATATACTATCACTAAAAAGGTACTTATGTTAATCTTGTCTAAATTAAATATGATTTGTATTATGTGTAAAATATGTCTTATTCAGCAATATATGTAGCAGTTCCCTCAAAATTATTTCTAGCTAGTCCAAAATACAAAATTAGATCATAATAATGTAAGAATAATTAAGGTATGAAAAGCATGCAGGGTATTAGATGTTTATTGATTAATTTATATCCAGCTTTTCATCTAAGAGCAAAATGCAAAGAATAAACATGATTAAGGCTGACCTAAACATAATTCTTCCTATTTCTAGTCTAACACCTTAACCACCACAAGCTACCTTTCCCCAAAATATTAACAAAATTTGGATTTCAGTTCTGAGTATTGTTGGAGCTGAAATTCAACAAATTTAGATGGGATAAAGAAAGAACAGAACAAGGGGTAGGAAAGAAAGGAGGAAAGTAAGAAACACCTTTCTCTACAGCTTGTTTTTAACACTATCATTTTAGAAATAATAAAACATAGAGCCAAATCCAAGGAAAAATGCTCCAGAAATTGACAGTATTCAATGTCAATACCAACATTTCTGCAGTAGCAGAGGAGCTGTTAAAACACTCCAGGTGCCTAATTTATTTGAATGATCAAGATTTATCTTAATTTGAAGTCCAGTGATAGGACAGGTCATAGGAAAACTACTGTCTGGTTCATACAGATTTTTTAAAGGCAGTAAATTAAAAGAATATGGGCAGGGTGTATTGAAAATTGGTGTCTACCAGTTGCTTGAACATATACCATTGGCTACAGCTGCACTGTTTGCTATGGTTTCGGTACTTCCTGTTGGGATATTTCCAGATATTTCAGAAGGAACAAATTACAATCACATCATTAGAAACGTTTATTTAATTATTATTTTGGGAATAATTTGGGAAGCATGTCAAATTGTTGTGGCTTGTGGTAAACGCTACAGACTTATATTCATACATATATATTTTTTTAACAGTTTCTTGTTGCCTTTGTTCATTGCTGTCTGCTTGCTTGTCTGAAATATAACTTTTCTGAAGTCCGATGAAGTCATTTTCCAGTTTTGGTCAAAGCCACTGCAGCTGTAGAAAGTGCATGATGCAACTACTTTTTGTTTAGGAACAGCATTTTTGCTTGAGAGAGGCACCTTGTTGCATTCCAGATATACTCACCTGCAATTAAATCATGGCTCAAACATTAAATCTTGTCAGTACCCCATTGATTTCAATGGATAGTTATCATATTGTTTTAGAAAAGCAAGTGTTTGACAAGGGATGTATGGGATGTAACAGAATTGTTGTATATGTTATACAAAGATGTCTTAGTAACGAAGACCAAGTGGTGCAAGGCTATCTGATTCACTTTGTAGCCAAATATTTCTCATCTTTGGAAACAACCTCTCTTACACTCTGCTTAGTCCAGAGAGTGGGTAGCTTGAGAAGAACACTGACATCCCCTAAACTTCTCTGAAGCTGTTAACTAGCCTGGTAACAAAACATTCGGAAACCAACCCACAAGCTCAGAGAATGAACCTTCACCCTCATCCTACACCTGAACTACAGATATTCACCACTGGTGGGTAGCTTATTGCAAGTAGTTCCCAACATAGTTAAATGATTAAAGTTTTGACTAGGACTGTAGAGACCAAAGTTCAACTTCATGCTCAGCCATGGAAACTCACTGGATTGCTTCAACCCAATCATTCGCCTTATGACTCAAGGGTTGTTGGTGGGATAAAAGGTATGCCTTGCATACATTTGCAAGAATTAATGAAATTACATGAATGAATGAATGAATCTAGAGTGTTGTTTTGGAAAAGCCTACTTTTACATTCCCGTCAAACAGACATGTACCAAAAGTAAATGCGCTAAGTTCATAAACTAACTTATCTAATATAAACCTAAGTTTTGAAATACTGGCAGGAATTACAGTATTCTTTTAAAGGAAATTGGAGTTTTCAGAGAAAGCAGGACAAATGTTTTTGTGTTAAATACTATCTGCATGTTTCCAAATGGCCAACCAAAAATGACATCATTGCTTCTAGCTGTCAAGAACAGCTCACATGGGAAACCTTAGTTTATATTACAATCAGCTGTGGGAATGCATCAGGGATGATCTCATCCAGAGATGAATAGTTTGAACTTGGCACTTTTTCTTTACATGAAATCAACCTGTCCTTAATTGGTGTGAGTCTGAGCGATTCGGATTTCCTGTAATATTTCAGGTCATTATTGCTTCAAAACAGATGTAAAATTAAAGGGAAAATCCAGTTTATGCAACTATTCAGTGCAGTAAAATTTACAATAGCAGAAAACCATTATGTACAAATGGATTTCTGTTGGACTATGTGTGAAAGACTTCAATTGTTAAGCATATTACCCTTCTAGATGTTCATTGATTAAAAGACACATTACAATACAAGTGTCAACATATACATATCTGTAACAGATTAATAGGGAATCATTGTATACGCATATAGTGGCAACTTCAACATAATGCAAATCTTTTTGGTTTCTCTGATTGGACTAAGTATTTCTAGAAAATAAACAATGGAAAGCAAGCAAGAAAGAAAATGCACTAATAAATAAAAACTAGAGAAAAGGCAGAGTGTATTTATACTTTTAGGGAGCAGCTATGCTTTCATTTTTTTCCGTGGAATTTGTAGAAAGTTCTTAATCCTTCTGAATTGCCCCAGCACTGGATATACTGCTCAGTTTGTGCCTTTGAAAGAAAACTTGCCTCAGGAACAATAGAAAATTCATTGCTTATCTGGACTACACTGAGGTAAAGGTGTTTGGCACAGTTTGGAAAGATAGCGAATACTGCATGTCTACAAACTGACTGTGTAGTCAGTTACTATACAGTGATGGCTAACCTTTTTCTCGTTGCATGCAGAAAGCGCGCGCGCGCATGCCAGCACCCATAATGAAATGCGTGCGTGACACCCCCGTGTGTGCCCCACCCCCATGCATGCATGCGCAACATCTCTGCCCCGTTTTGGGCCTAGCAGGCCTCCCTGCAGCTCCTGGGACCAAAAATGGGCTGCATGGTGGGGCGCTGCCCTCCCCCCCCCCCCGCATCCCATTTTGACCCTAGGAGGCCTCCCTGCAGTCTCCTGGGACCAAAAATGGGCTGTGCAGTGGGGGCACCGCACCCCCCATGCTCCCCCCACCCCACACGCATGCGCACATGACTCCCCCAACCCCTGCGCATGCGTGCACATCTGCACGGCAGATACCCAAAAATCAGCTGGCCGGCAGGAGGCGCGTGCGCATGCGCGGTGGAGCTGAGCTGAGCAACAGCTCGCGTGCCCGCAGAGAGGGCTCTGTGTGCCACCTGTGGCACACGTGCCATAGATTCGCCATCACGGCTTTAAGGGGATGATAACAGAGAGATCAGTAAGCAAGTCAATGTCTATTTCCCCCTGCCCTGCTCTATCTTAATACATAAATCTGTGGTAAATGAACTGCAGCTCTTGTGCACTTTTACTTTTTTTTAAAGGGACAATATGTACATTTTTGAGGTCTGAAATTAACCCCTGATGAATGTTCTGATGTTAGATACATGATAAGTAGATGAAATGGTGATTGAAACAGAAAGACAGGAGCAATATTGAGAACATTACATCAATGGTCCCCTTAGTTCAAGGGTCTTTAACTTCAGCAGAGAACAGGTAGATCATGACCATGAAGACCATGGAGAGTCTCACTAAAGGTTACATTTCAGAATGTCTGTAGAACAGCATTTCAGTTCATTAAAATTATTTAAATACAATTAGCATTATGTTCCCTTGCATTTTCCTTGTGTTGTTTTGGAAGTTATCATTCAGTGCTGCCCAGAGCTATTTTAAATCTCTGATTTTAAGCCTTATAGGATTGGGAGTTGCAGAACTGGAAGGGAAGGATTAGCCTTTTTTTTTTTTTTTGGCAGCAACTACCTCATTGAACAAGTGGCAATGAGGCTGATTGTTGAAGCTGTTTGAGTCTCTGTGTATTGCATGTCCAAGAACAATAATAGGATGCTATAATTAAAGGAATACAAGGACAGGTTCTTGAAATGATGATGAAGAAACAGGATGACAGCTTATCCATTTTTGGGAAAAAGAGAATCTCTAAAGTTATCCAAGTTTCTAAAGTTCCAAGGAATGCAATTTACAAAAGACAAATCTTTCAGCATCAACTTATGAAAACATATTATAAGGCATATCAAGATTTATTTGATAACTCTTTGGTTCCAAATACTATTCAGATAATTTCCTGATAAACCTTATAGTGGAGTGGTGCCAAAATATTCCCAAGTCTATTCTTTACAATATTGTTGTTGTTACTCCACTTCTATATATTTTTCAAGAAATGTTTTCTAATAAATAGGAAGATACAAGTAATAATTAAGTAATTGCATTGATTTCACTGAAATCAGAAATTTAGCTCAGATTTTTACCATAGCATGATCAAAACTTTTATAGAATTACAATGTTGGAAATTTTTCTGTGGTTTTATTGAAACACGAGACAGTACACCATTAAAGTATGAGTCAGCCATTAAATATCAGCTCAGTACTTTCATCCTGAAGTCATCTCAAACTCCAACTCATTTCTTATTTCTTTCTTCCACACATTTCATTAAATCTATGATTTCCTCTGAAAGATTAATCTCCCGGAATCAACATCTGCAGACACAGAATGAACTAGTATTTTGGTATGTTATCTAAAATCCATCTGATGAGTCTCAGTTAAAAGAGTTGATGGACTGTAGCAAGTATTTCAGAAGTCATTTATTAGTCTTGTATGTAATAATGAATATCAAAAATCAAGTTTTAGATGACAAGGTGCTTTTTTAATGCAAAGTTTGTAAACATCATTGAACCGCTTCCTATGGCTATGTGTGGCAGTCTTAATATCATTTTTATATCATTCACTTATTAACAATAAAGCCATAAACAAGACATATTATTGTCAACAAATTGTAGAATTTATCCTCTACAATAGAGCAGCTTTTATAATTTTGAAAGTTGGTTAATATTTGTGTATTTGTGTATGTACACACCAGGGTATTTCCCAGCTTCAATTTCATGGAGAATTTTCTCCATACCAATATTTCCATCATTTTTGTTATAAAGCATTAAAAAAGGATGTTTGATAGTCAATTTAAACCAAATAACAGGTTTGACAGCAGCTATAGTACATGTCTTCCATTACGGCAAATTCAATTAATATGTATTTGTTTCATAAATACATTTGAACTGACTGTGGAAGAGAATTACACATACATTGGGAAAGTGTTGTACCAAATAGGACAGTTTGTTCATCTAATACTTTATTGTCAACTGTGACAATCTGATTTCAGGAATATGTTCTCCTATTCTATCTCTGAATATGTTAGGATGTGAACTGGGAATTTTTGCAAAAGTACTGTAAATGTTCTGAGTTGGAGCAGTTCTCAATGATAATGTAAAAAGTAGTCACAGAGCTCAAAGATTTTACATTCATTAGAATGACACATATTCCTTGTGGAGCAGCAAAAGAATATAAATATAAATATATAAAGCATCTGTTTTGTCCAAAAAGCTACAATTTCAAAAATGTATCTCAGAGCATATTCTATCCCTCTCTCTTCAGTCACCTATAGACACAGTGAAAAGTTTAAGTGCAAATGTTTTAAAAGAGGAAGTGGGTAATCTACTTTTATGCAGCCCGTTTGTAAGTCCAGTTCACTAGAGCAAACTGTGTTCCCAAGTCTTTGAAACAAGTCATATAACCAGATGTTTCTTCACAATGTCTGGCACTATTTGTACTTGCTTGCAGCTCTAACTTTGATAGAGTTGGGAACAAAATGATCTAAACCAAATTTTTAAAAAACTGACCTTTTCTAAAGTTCAAATACATGTGAAATACCAAATTCTCTTAAAAAAAATATCCTAACTGGCTGTCAAACGCTCCCATTCTTTGGTACCAAATTAACTTATCACTGATAAACTTTTCATATTTCCTGGCATTAGAAAAAAAATCTGTCAGAGCCCAGATATTGTTATCAGAATGTGAGATAGTGCACAATAAAGGTCCCAATGGCATACTTGTACTCCCCATGGCAAAGTCAGAAGTGAAAGTCAATATTCTAAGGAAAAATGTATCCAGTTGTGAAAAATTCAAGACTGTAAAAACAAACAAAAAAGATCATATATTCAAGCTCTGTACTTTGTAATAACAAGTCTCTAACCCGTTAAGATATACTTTATATTAATGATACTTTATTAAATACACCTTGGCAACTGTTTGTTATATTCATATGGATCTTGATGACGTAGAAAAGGTACGTGGAAGAATAAGCACCGCCATCTGCCTGCTTATCTCTTGCTGATTAATAAAGCTAGATTTGGTCTAGTGCTAAGATTAAGGGAAGTAATTAATCTCTCCTTGAGTGAAAAAGGTGTTTATGCACGCTTAAAAGAAGCAGTAATGACAGATGTATTTAAAAAGTTCTTCCAGTAAGGCCTCTGTAACCATAAGCCAGATCCAACTCTTTCATTATAGGGAATTGTGATTATGAAAATAATGACCTCATAGCCTCTCCTATCTAAAAACAAATACATAAAGAGTCATCATTTCAGTCCTGTTTCAGGAAAAATCCAGTAAGATTTACCAGAAATAACAACGTATCTATTTTAACCTTGATGAAATGAGCCAGCTTTGTATTCCTTCCTTTACTTATAATTTTAATCTATAATCCATTCAAATAAAACCTTAGAACTTGATTGTCCCTTTTAATGAGATTCTTCAACATTTCAACAAGACTCTTTTGTAAATCCAATATAAGAAAATTATCCAAGTCAGTCTCTTGGCTTATTGTTTATATGTACTTTTTTCTATTGTTAAAACATCAGCCAGTTTTTTTTTTCTGAATATCCAGTATAGTATCTTTTTCCATGTCATTCTTGTAGACTGATGATGGTGAACCTATGGCACGCGTGCCACAGGTGGCACGCGGAGCCATATCTGAGGGCACGCAAGGCGTTGCCCTATGTCAGCTCCAGCGTGCATGCGCGTGCTGGCCAGCTGATTTTCGGCCTTGTTTTCGGCCATTTTCGCTCTCCCCAGGCTTCAGGAAAGCCTCCTGAACCCTGGGGACGGCGAAAAACGGCCAAACGGGCCAACCCGAAGTTCAGAAATGAACTTCCGGTTGGCCCGTTGGGCCATTTTTCACCATCCCCAGGCTTCAGGAGGCTTCCCTGAACCCTGGGGACGGCAAAAAATGGCCAAACAGGCCAACCGAAAGTTCATTTCCGAACTTCCGTTTGGCCCGTTTGGCTGTTTTTCGCTGTCCCCAGGCTTCAGGAGTCTGGAGGCTTCAGTGAGTGCGTGGGGGGAGGCAGCGCAGGGGGGATTGTGCACATGCATGGGGGGCAGCGTGGGGGTTGTGCGCATGCATGGGGGGAAGGCATAGGTGTGGGCACACGCGCGCGCACATACAGCCTTTTGGCACGCGAGCCAAAAAAGGTTTGCCATCACTGTTGTAGACTATAATTTGTAAATTCACTTTCAACTCAGTCTTAATTTTGTCATGTAAAATTTGTTTTTATTTTCAACAGCAGAATATTGTTCTGCCGTTTGGATAAATAGTAGCCATACCAGACTGCTCGACACACAACTGAATCACACTATACGCATCATATCGGGCACAATAAGAGCTACCCCCATATCACTGATGCTATAAACAACAGCTTTGTTCCAGACAACCACCTATTAGGGCAGCTGGAAACTTCCTGGATAAAAACTTCAATTTGCTTCAGGCCTGGACGTGAGAATGGTGCTCTATTGCTCTTCCAAGTGTCACAACATTCCCTGCTTTACAGCTGAACCAAATGGATTCAATTGCCCAGTAAAACCTGGTCAATCCTCAATAGAATTAGGATTCAACATGGCAAGTGTGCTAGTTTCCTTCATAAATGGGAAAATCTCTCTCTTCGGAATGTGGCTATGGTGCTCCAAAGCAGAAAGTGTGGCATATTGTGAAACAGTGCCCTTTGAGTGCATGCAGTATAAGGGAAACCCAAGAGACTTTCTGTATGCAACTCCATCATATATTGACTCTATAAATAGTCTACCTTTGAATTTGTAACTAGAGTAAATAGTTTCATATTTGCTTGAGAATGTAATTGTGATGTGCTTTTTAGTATTTTTGTCATACACTAAATACATAACATAATTAGATACAGTCTCTCTGCACAGGCAGATTCTATATATATATAGAATAGAATAGAATTCTTTACTGACCAAGTGTGATTGGACACACAAGGAATTTGTCTCCAGTGCCTAAGCTCACATTATAAAACAGCAAGTAATAGGTCATCATCATAGTTACAATCATGGATTACAAACAACAATTGATAAATCATAAGAAACCAATAGGAGAAGATAGTAGGAAAGATGAGAAGAGGGGAAAAGATGAGAAATGAGACAGTGCTGTGGGAATTAAGCGTTTAGCAGAGTGATGGCATGGGGGGGGGGAAACTATCTTTATGTCTGGTTGTTTTGACATGCAGTGCTCTACAGTGGCGTCCTGAGGGGAGAAGTTGAAACAGATTATGTCCAGGATGTGAGGGATCTGTAGACATTTTCTCAGTCCTCTTTCTGGTTCGTGCAGCAGTATAGATCCTCAATGAGGCAGGCTGGTTGCGATTGTTTTTTCTGCAGTCCTGACTATCCGTTGAAGTCTGTATCTGTCTGTTTGGTTGCTGTGCCAAACCAGACAGTTATTGAGGTACAAATATCAGACTCAATAATTCTTCTGTAGAACTGTATCAGCTGATCCTTGGGCAATCTGAGGTTTCTCAGGAAGAACATTCTTTGTTGTGCTTTTTAAATGATGGTTCTAATGTTAGATGTCCATTTCAAGTCCTTGGAGATAACAGAACCGAGAAACTTGAAAGCTTCAACTGTTGATACTGTGTTGCCTAATATTTTTTTATTTTTTATTTAGAAAATTTATATTGCCACCTACTCGCACATGGCAACTCAAGGAGGCTTACAAGGATATAAAAACACCATATAAAAGGAATAAAAATAAAAATAATAAAATAATAACCCTTCACCCTGGCAACAACACATATTCATGCTAGCCATGTAATGGGCTCCATCCTGCTCTGGGTTCCCCAGGTTCGCTGCAGAACCACATCTTCAGACCTTCTGAAAGAGTCTTAGAGTAGGAGCCAGTAATCACCAGGGGGATGATGTTCCAGAGAGAGGGAATCACCATGGAGCCCTTTTTCTGGGTCCCGCCAGATGTATCTCCTTAGGGGACGGGACCCACAACATTCCTTGATCCCCACTCTAAGACCTGATCCCTGGTTCCCACTCTAAGATCCTTGCTTCCCACTCTAAGACCTGATCCCTGTTCCCCACTCTAAGATAACCTGATCCCAAGCCATGAAGGGCTTTAAAGGTGACAACCAGCACCTTGAATTGCATCCGGAAGCAAATTGGCAATCAATTCAGTTCCCACAGGAGAGGTGATACATGTACACACCGAGGTCTGCACAAAATCATGTGGGCCGCTGCATTTTGCACCAATTGGAGCTTCCAGATGCTTTCAGGGGCAGCCCCATGTAGAGCGTGTTGCAATAGTCAAAACAGGTGACTAGGGCATGAGTGACTGTGAGTAGGGATTGTTGGCCCAGGAAAGGGCGTAACTGGTGCACAACCCGCAGTTGCACAAAGGCCCTCCTGGCCATGACTGCAACCTGCTCTTTGAGCAGGAGTCACAAGTCCAGAACCCCCAGATTACGCATAGGGTCTGGGTGGGGCAGTGCCACTCCATCCAAGACCAAAGGTGGCAATTCTCCATGGGCCAAAGAATCCCAAACCCAGAGCCACTGGGTCTTGCCAGGGTTCAGTTTCAACCCATTGCTCCCCATCCAGCCTCTAACAGCCTCCAGGCACTGTGAAAGGGAGGTCATATTGTCAATATGCGTAGATATATCAGTCCATGGTGCCAGATGATCTCACCCAACTGCTTCATGTAGATGTTGAATAGGAGCGGAGAGAGTACCGAGTCCTGTGGGACCCCACAAAGCAGTGGGCGAGGGCTGGATGTCTTACCTCCTATTAACACTGACCGAGAGCGGTCACAGAGGAAGGAAGTGAACCAGGATAGCACAGAGCTCCCCACTTCCAACCCCCAAAGCTGCTCCAGAAGTATACCATGGTCGATGGTATTGAAAGCCACCGAGAGGTCAAGTAGAGCAAGGATGGATGTACTACCCTCATCCTGCTCCCGCCAGAGATCATCAAAAAGTGCGACCAATGACGTTTCTGTCCCATATCCAGGCCTGAATCCTGACTGGTAAGGGTCTAAATAATGTTTCATCCAGAAACCTCTGGAGCTGCCGGGCAACCACCTTCTCAATAACCTTCCCCAAAAAAGGAAGATAGGAGACAGGATGGAAATTATTCAACAGAGTGGAATCCAGCGATGGATTTTTGAGTAGAGGGCGGACCACAACCTCCTTAAAGTACTGGGCACTACCCCCTCCTGTAGGGAAGCATTAATCACCGTCAGCGTCCACCCACCTGTCACCTCCCAGGAAGCTTTCACAAGCCAGGAGGGACAATATTGTTAGAAGTGGTAGAATAGGAGAGCTTTTTCTAAAATATATTATCATCTCTACAGTTCTAAGAGTGTTCAACTCGATTGTTCTGACTGCACCATAGGGCTAGTTGATCTACCTCCTGTCTATATGCAGATTCATCATCGTCTTGAATGAAACCAATGACTGTTGTATCATCTGCAAACTTCAGTACTTTAAAAAGATTTGCTCTCTTTTTTAAAAAAAAAATAGTTTTTATTAAGTTTATATACATCTAAAAACAACACAACAGATTAAACAAATAAACAAATAAAACAAATTCAAACAAATTCAAACAAAATAAAACACAACATAATCAAACATAACACAACAATACTGTCTATACTGACAGTTATTCTAAATTTATCTTACGGTGCTAATATCGAAAGTATATGTTAAACTTATATGCTTTATATATTACACAAATAATATTCATATTTCTATACTTTCTCTTCAATATTATACTTCATATTTGCTCATTCGATTTATTAATAATAAAATCATATACATATAACCCTATAGTTATTAGTAATAAATAAAATATTTTAAAGTCACTGTATAGTTTTCTTTATATTCCCTCTTTTTTAACCATTCATAAAATATGTTCCAAACTTCGTAGAATTTCAAGTCCTCCTTCTCGTTCAGCTCCAAAGTCATTTTGTCAAGCTCTGCACACTCAAAGATTTTCTTAATTACAATACTTTCAATTGGTACCTCCTTTTGCTTCCAATGTTGTGTAAGACAAATCCTTGCTGCAGTTAGAATATGTTGTATAATATAATAATATTTTTTCTCCATTTTTTGGTCAATAATTCCTAATAAAAAAATTTCTGGTTTCAAATCTAATTTTTGTTTAGTAATTTCAATTAGCCAGGTCCGAATCTTACACCAAAATTTCTTTATATGAGGACAGGTCCACCACATATGATAATATGATCCGTTTTTGTGGTCGCACTTCCAACAATTGGGGGGTAAATTTGGATACATTTTGGCCAATCTCACCGGGGGAAGATGCCATCTATAATACATTTTATATGTTTTCTTTATACGTAATTGATTTTGTCAGTTTATAATTTTTCCCCCAGATTTTGTCCCATTGTTCCAAATTAATATTGTGTCCAAAATTCCTAGCCCAGCTAATCATATTTCCCTTTACTATCTCTTCTTCCATTTTATAATTTAGTAAGAATTTATATAATTTAGTAATTAATTTCTTTTCTTGGCCTAATAAGATTGCATCCAATACTGATTTTCGTCTTTGTATTCCATACTGTTTCTTATCTTTGTCAAATCTTGACTTAATTTGAAAGTATGGCCAGCAATCTATTTTGATTCCCTGTTGTTCTAATTGTTGAATGGATTTTAAATTTCCTCCTTCATCTAATATTTCTGAATATTTAACCATTTTATTTAAATCTGTAGTATTGGAATATGTCATCGCTTCCATACTCGAGAACCAATTTGGTATTTCACTGTAATGCTGTTTTTTAATTTTAGCCCAAGTTTCATATAATGAATCTCTTATCTTATGCCTCCTGAAATATGAATGAGTTTTGTGTTTCTCATCCCAAAGAAATCCGTGCCATCCTAGATGTAAATCATATCCCTCTAATGTCAGTAGTCTTTTGTTTTTAAGTTGTATCCTAATCCTTAAAACATACCAAAATTGAGGCCTGGTAGTATAGTTCACAATCTGGATGTCCAAATCCTCCCTGCCTTCTATTGTCTTGTAGCCATTTAAGTTTAATTCTAGGTTTCTTTCCTGCCCATACAAATTTAGATAAAATTTTATTTAAATGGTCAAAATATTTTTTATCCAATTTAATCGGTATCGTTTGAAAATAATATAAAAATTTAGGCAGTATTGACATTTTTATAGTAGATATTCTTCCAATTAGTGATATTTGCAATTTGTTCCATGTCTCTAATTGTCTTTCTGTTTTTTTGAGTAATTCCATATAATTATCTTATTTAATCGTGCTGCATTTCGCTGATAGTGTAATTCCTAAATATTTAACTTTCTTTGCAGTTTGAATCTCCAATTTTCCTTCTAATTCTTGATTTTGTGCACTCATTAGATTTTTAGTTATCATTTTAGTTTTCTGTTTATTAATTTTTAAACCTGCCACTTTTCCAAATTTGTTTAAAGATTTGCTCTCTCATACATCAGATTCTGCTTTATTCTTTGGGAAAAAAAACACCTCACAAATTACAAGTCAGAAAATAAAAGTGGAAACATAGGAAAATCATAATTAGGGTACAATGAATCTTGTGACAATGTAAATTATAGCACAGGCTTGTGGACTGCAGATCATCAGATAACTTAAGTGTCGTCCCCATGTTTTAGATAGATAGATGACAGATATAAATAGATTTAATGTGCATTAAGTAACATGCAACATTGAACAGTTTTATTATATTAAAACTGAGGTTTACCAGTGAGTTCACACCTGAAATTTAAGTTCATCTAGCTCAGGGGTCTCCAACCTTCGCAACTTTAAGACTTGTGGACTTCAACTCCCAGAATACCTCAGCCAGCTTTGCTGTTTTCTTTCTTTTTTCAACCTTAGCCAGTTGAAGTTGTGTGGACTTCATCTCCCAGAATACCTCAGCCAGCAATCAAGAGTATTAGCGATTCTCAACCTTAGCCAGTTGAAGTTGTGTGGACTTCATCTCCCAGAATACCTCAGCCAGCAATCAAGAGTATTAGCGATTCTCAACCTTAGCCAGTTGAAGTTGTGTGGACTTCAACTCCCAGAATACCTCAGCCAGCAATCAAGAGTATTAGCGATTCTCAACCTTAGCCAGTTGAAGTTGTGTGGACTTCAACTCCCAGAATACCTCAGCCAGCAATCAAGAGTATTAGCGATTCTCAACCTTAGCCAGTTGAAGTTGTGTGGACTTCAACTCCCAGAATACCCCAGCCAGCAA
>QLTV01002927.1:394247-430368 GCA_003457575.1 Thermophis baileyi | reverse complement strand
AAAACTGACTCCATTTTTTGAAACAAGGGAAAAAAAAAAAAAAAAAAAGATTCTGAGACCCTACAAAATATACAGAGAATGATAAGGGGTCAGGAGTCTAAATCAGGGGTCTCCAACCTTCGCAACTTTAAGACTTGTGGACTTCAACTCCCAGAATACCTCAGCCAGCTTTGCTGGCTGAGGAATTCTGGGAGTTGAAGTCCACAAGTCTTAAAGCTGCCATGGTTGGAGACCCCTGATCTAGCTTATAGCCTGTATTTTTTACTCATTACGGTATGCTAATTCCTGTATTATTTTATGAATACACCATTGCAAAGAAAATTATTCTTGTGTCTATCTACCTTGTTTTAGTTGATTTTCAAGCTTTGTATAAGGTGTTATACGTTCTTATACTAAGAATTGTGCTTTAAAATAATTTCTTAATTTTAAACCAAATTAACTGCTACTTTATAAATTGGCTCTGTCAGTATATATTGTATTCTGGAACATCTTATAGAGCAGGGGTGTCAAACTTGCGGCCCGTGGGCCGGATGCGTCACGTGCTGGCCACGCCCACCCCCATTTTAGCAAAGGGGGAAAGGTTGTGATACGTCACGTGACGTGTTGTTGCGAGTTTGACACCCATTATAGAGCATGAAAGCCCATTTGCAAATAAGTGAATTATGTGTGTTTGAGGCTCACTTATTCATTGAATCTAAGTAATTAATTGGTTCATGGTAGTATAGATAGTCCTTGACTTACAATAGTTCATTTAGTGACCATTCAAAGTTACAACTGCACTGAAAAAAGTGACTTATGACCATTTTCACATTTACAACCATTGCAGCATTCCCAGGGTCACATGATCAAAATTTTGATGTTTGGCAACTGACTTGTATTTATGATGGTTCGAGTGTCCCGGGGTCATGTGATCATCTTTTGCGACAAGCAAACTCAATGGGGGAGCCAGATTCACTTAACAACCATGTTACTAACTTAACAACTGCAATGATTCACTTAACAACTGTGGCAAGAAAGGTTATAAAATGGGGCAAAATTCACTTAACAAATCTCACTTAGCAACATAAATTTTGGACTCAATTGTCGTAATCCAAGGACTACCTGTATACATGTTCTTTATAACCCTACCTTTGTTAAACATAAATTAAATTCTTTCCAGACAATGATTCATTGCACAAGGCACAAAATCTGTATTGAGTTGTTGAGGGCAACTTACACATTCCCAGCCAGCATTGGAATCCAAGACCGTTCTTCTAGACTGCATCATGGGGAAATGCACTTTTTTTTTCAATTTTGTTACATCTTCCTTTTAAAAATATTATTAAAACAAAATATCCATGATAATGGACTATAAAATATAAATTAACAACAGATATTATAGGATTCGAAAATGTAGGATCTGTCAATAAAATGAAGTAAATGTGTGGCTAGAAAATATTTTAATGGAACTTAGATTTTCATTGATCAGATAAAAAAGATTTAGGCTGAAGTGGAATGAACGAGCGTCCACATATAGGAAATCAATAGTAGTCCACCCACATAAAATATAAATTTCTGACCATGCTTCAGCCTAGATAGATCTATTGATAGAGTGTGACATCCTACAGTATATAAATTCATAAATTACATACTCAAAGAAAATACACTGTTTTTTCTAATACTTCACACAAGAAATAATTATAAGATTTCTGTGAGGCAAAAAGCTTAAAAGCTGCTTCTGAAACTACCATGTCTATACAATGTGTCAAACAGGCAGCCATTAATTCCATTGTATTATGTGTGCTTAAAAATATGGGCAAAATTTAATATTACTTAATTTCATTAACATACAAGGTGAATTTTCTCTATGTTTCCTTTCAGTTCATGGTTTTGTGTGAATTCTAAATCCTAATGATTAGGAATATGGAAGATGGGCAGTAGCTATTTCAGAATTATTAACCCAGAACAGATGGCTTTCTGCTAATCTTTGTAACACAGATTAACAGAAACTGACCAACATCGAGGAAACTTTGTTATTCATTTTATGCTTACAGAAAGGCAAACTTCAGAATTTAATTCAGTCATATAATTTAATTTAAAATCCTATTTTCAATGTCAGAGGCTTTTGCTGTAAGAATCTTACCAGAAATTATGTGAAAGTGCTATTACATTTCCTTGCTTGCAAGTAAAAGAATGCTTTCTTGTTATGTTAAAATAACACTTTCTTTTCTGAATACCTGGAGCAACAGGCTGCAATGGATTTTGAGTTTTGAATGAGGAAGATGTTTTAGGCTGAACAGGAATGCATCTTAAGCTTATGTTCTCTAAAATAAATCTTTCTGATTGAGATGAAGTTAGATAGCATAGTTTGTTCTTTATTCTGCAAACAAAAAAAAAAACCAACACAAAAAAAAACCCCATACACAATTTACCAGACTTGCTAGCACTCCGTAATTTGTTTTTCCAACAAATGCTTTTTATCTTTCTGAAGAAGCTACCTGACTTCTGTGAATTTGATTTGAGAGTTGTTGGTTTTTGCTGCACTTATAAAATAAGTGCTAACTAATCTGAAGGCTACATACATTAGATATCCTGAGAATGGGTACATTTGTTTAGAGGGCAAATTCGGTTGATTGTTAGACCCTTCCTACTTTGTTTGGGATTGAGGGAACCTTGGTGCTCTCTGAGCTTGCTTGTTTTCTTGCAGATGTTTTATTACCCAAACTAGATAACATCATCGGTCCTAGTAAGGACTGATATTTGCTGTCAGTTTATATACTAGGAGCTTCTGTTACAGGGTTGTTAATTGGACATTCCTTCCAGTTGCAAGGGGCAAATGCTTTAAGGCAGCGATACAGTTAGTTCTCAACTTACAACCACAATTGAGCCCAAAATTTATGTTAAGTGAAACATTTGTTAAGTGACTTTGTCCCATTTTACGACTCTTCTTGCCACATTTGTTAAGTGAATCACTGCAGTTGTTAAATTAGTAACATGGTTGTTAAGTGAATCTGGGTTCTCCATTGACTTTGCTTATCAGAAGGTCGCAAAAGTCCTGAGCACTGCAGATGTCATAAATATGAGTCGGTTGTCAAGCATCTGAATGTAAATCACGTGACCACGTGGGATGCTGCAATGGTCATTGGTGTGAAAAATGGTCATAAGTCACTATTTTCAGTGCCGTTGTAACTTCGAAGAGTCACTAACTGAACTGTTGTAAGTCGGGACTACCTGTACTAGAGATTTCCGTTCGATTCGCCAATTTGAGTCCTTTAGAAAGGCCTGAGTCTGCCCCCCCCCACGACATCTGGCTGTTAAATTGACTCCCACCCACCCCCTCCCCCCAAAAGCGCGTGATTGCGAGGTTGTCGTCTTCTCCGCCCGGGACTCCCTTCGCTCTATCCGCCTCCTGTCCTAACAGCGCCAGCCGCCACTCAGCCCGGCCGACGGGAAGGCTCTGAAGACCAGCCCTGGAGAGACCCTCTTGCGCAGGAGGCGCGGAAGGGGCGGCTGCCGCTGGTAGCGGGGCAGCCTGACAGACCCGGAAGTGGTTGAGGCTACCGGGGGCGGCGGGAGCCAGCGGTGGGTGGGTGGGAAAGGAAGGGGAGGGGGCGGTGGCCGGATCCACGAGCGGCCGCCGGAGACGCGCAGTCGTTCGGCTCGGGATGCATTCGGACAACCGGCTGCTGCGCAGGAGAGGCGGGAAATGGTGAGCGGGCGCGAGCGCCTCCTCCTCCTCGTCCCCCCGGGGACCCGGCCTGCGGGGCTCTCCCTGCTGTTGCTCCTGCTGCTCAGACGGGACGCGGTTGCTCAGAAAGGTAGGTGGAGACCCGGTGGCGGGGCAGGAAAAGCCTTCCCGCCATTGTGCTTTGACGCTCGCCCGGAGCGCACCCAGGGGGAGCATCGCCCTCTCCCTTCGCCTCGGATGTCATTAATACGTGGGGAAAGGGAGGGGAAAAGGTGGGGCAGTCTAATCCAGAGATGCTCCTCCCATAAAACCCAATTCTGTACATCTGCAGCGAGCTTCTTCCATCCCGTCCTGAAGTTCTGCGAACTTTCAAAAGCCCTTTCCAGTCTCACAATTTGGAATAGTAAAGAAATGTAGAATGGCTGTTTTCACCCGAACACAGGTGGAATTCCAGTTTTTGAGTTCCTGCAACTTACTTTTAATCGACGGTGCAATCTGTAGTAAAACGCAATCAGGGTTTTGCAGTCAGGGCTACCGTTTCTCTCTCTGCCCTGAAAGCCCACGGAGTTTTCGCAACTTTTCGCCAAAAAAAAGTCTCATCTCAGGCAGCGCTCGTTGCATCTTCCTTGATTAAGCTGAACGTGCGCCTGGAAGAAGTGCTTGCTTTTTCGTTTTTTAAAACGAAGTTGTAAAAAGAATTGAGTGTGCCACAGATATGCAAAAAAAGAAAAGAAAAAAGAAAAATCTATAGTGTTGGGAAAAAAATATGCTGTCATCTCCAGAACATCTATTAATTTGTTGCAGCAAAGACCTAGTGTTTTGAAGACTAGTAGTGTAGCTCAGTTCAAAAGTTTCCCCTAGTTCTGGGAAAGTAGGTAGAATGGAATACATTTGAGAACCAAAGATGGCATGATGCCAGCCAATAAGTTTGTCTGTTTTGCAAACTGCAATCCAATTGATGTTTAGGAATAATGAGAACATTTATTCTACATGATGAAGGAAAGGTGTGTGTATTTGGAAATGGATTATTAGGAACGGTATTGTTTAATATGCTTATTTTTGATTTCTGTTGCTGGACTTTGTAAACTACTTAGGGTCACTCTGTTGAGTCTATAAGTCTCTGACCCCAGAGGTTTTACTAATATGGTAAGCATATAAATAAACATAAAATTTAGTTGAAACACTTTAATTTTTTAGAAATGGTAAGGTTTTCAAATTATACAATATTTTGGAAATAGTATCTGTATGGGGAGTCTACTTCTACAGCAGCATTGCTCAAGTGAATGAACCTCGCTCTCTATCCATAATTTTTGTAATATTTTAGCACAGCGGTTCTCAACCTGTGGGTTACGACCCCTTTGGGGGTCGAATGACCCTTTCACAGGGGTCGCCTAAGCATGCGCTAGCCCACCACGCCCTCTTTGACACCTCATCGCGCACGGGGAGGGGGCGGGAAGGAGGTCGCGGCGGCGGGGAGGGGGTCACGGCATTAGGAAGGTTGAGAACCACTGCTTTAGCACTACCTAACATACAAATACATCAGTGTCAGTGAGGCCAAATAAGGGCAGAGAGCAGAGACACTGCTCGCGAAGACAAAATATTGTTTGCACTTTAAAAAAACCTTTGTCTTTAAACACTATATATTTAAAAAATGTAAAGTAAAAGACTTGAAAGGAAAGAAGGAAAGGAAAGAAAGAAAGAAGGAGGAAAGGAAAGAAGGAAAGGAAAGAAGGAAAGGAAAGAAGGATTGGATTACTGTATGTGAAATGATGGGATGGAATTAAAGAATCAAGAGTTTGAAAAACAAAGAGGAGGATCATTTGGAAGAGGAGTGTGGATTTTAAAAGAAAAAAAAAAGGCTGCTCTCATATTCTTTCAATCAGAATGAGATGCCAGAAAATATATACAGCTGTCCTTCTCTTCACCTTACCACAGCATCCCTAGATTTATCATTCATTTCACAGACTGCAATTAGGGCAACTAACTGTTAGCTTACTTTGATTTGAGGAATGCGAATGTAAGATACCTTCTTTTCCTTCCTTGTGAAGTTGCTTTCTTAGGTATGTGCCAAACGTTTTTAATCTTCTTTTTTGCACTTTGACATATGGCACTACCGGCATACTAAACTTCCAAACTTGTCAGAAGGAAGAGACTACAAAGGGTTTGGAATCAGGATCAGGGACATTTAGAAACTGCAGTTCTATCTCAAGTCAGTTAAAAAATTCACATTCTGTGCCATTTGAGTCTGGATCCATTTCAGAGTACAGCCATTGCAAATATACAAAGGTGTTGATAATGCAGGATTTGTTTTTCACAAAAAATGTTTTGTTCATCTGTTTAGTTTTTTATGATAAAATATGTGATGGATTCTAAAGTCAACATTCTGTTTTATTACATCTACTGCAGTGTTATAACTATTTAGCATGTAAAGCCTACTGTAGAATGACAATTGTCAATATGCGTAGTCTACTTGGCCTTGCACTATTGTAGGGATAAATAACTTTGCATAAATTCAGATTTTTCCACTATGACCTGAAAATTAGCTCAGTGTAGATTCAACTATCCCTTGATTTCCTACATTTCCTCAAATATAGTCAAACTAAGAGAATTATCAAAGGATGATATTAAATACCTGACAGACACTTCATGCCAAAATCTAGCCAATCATGGTTTAATTACCTTAGTGGAAAGCAGCTAATTTCATTGATTACAGATCCCTCCATTTCAACAAAGTTTACCTTCAGAGTCAGCTACTATATTGTACAATAGCTTGCCTTCAGCCCTTTTATATGGGAACAGCTATAATGAAATTTGGTCTTGTGGTTATAGTTAAATGGAATCCATTCTACCTATTCTACTACACTGTTGTATAATGATACCTGAAAAAGACTCCTTTTTCTTTGTTGTTGTATGTCCCAGATGTCTCTCAGTATCTTTTCTAATTTTGTCCCATCAAATAAGAAAAGTCTTATTACAGGTAATATAGCCAGGTTTTACACAGAAGCTTTGAATGTGCACGGAAAACTGATTATGGTATAAATGATTAGCATTTCTATATTTGATCCATAAATCTTTGGTGAATTTGTAGGATACTAATGTTTTATATTATTTGAAGCTACTAAATATATAGAAAAACAGGGAGCAAGCTCCACATTTAGTCTCACTGATTATGTTCCTAGTTGGGTAATGAAACATCTGCAAACAAACAAACAAACTCAGAGACTGCCAAGGACTCAACAGTTCAACCTGGACCTACATATGTTGTCTTTTATTGGGTTATTAGATTTTACAATACATGTTATTTCTATACCACTAATATATTGCACAATAGACTCAATATCTTGTTTAAGATTTTTACTTACAATTTATGGTTCTTCTTTCTTATATAATTTTAACTTAATATTAAGAGAGTACAGGTCTGTCCTTCCTTCCTTCCTTCCTTCCTTCCTTCCTTCCTTCCTTCCTTCCTTCCTTCCTTCCTTCCTTCTTTCTTTCTTTCTTTCTTTCTTTCTTTCTTTCTTTCTTTCTTTCTTTCTTTCTTTCTTTCTTTCTTTCTTTCTTTCTTTCTTTCTTTCTTTCTTCTATCATTATTCCAACACAAATGATGTGCCCAGAAAATCCGAGAACACCATGTATAGTTAGACAGTTAGGTATACTCTCCAAAATATGGAATTTGGATGCATGTTCTGGATTTAAAGAAGTGTTTCACTTGTGAATACAAAACTTATTAGATAACTTGAGTCACTAGACCTAATAAAATACCAATTACAAGAATTAAACAAATTAATCATAAACCTTGCTGAGTATAAACATTTAACTGCCATTCTTTTTATATATTCCAAGACACAAATATATATACAAATATATTAGTTCCTTCCAAAACATATTAATGCTTAAATAAATTAGTGATTAATTTAGTAAGCTGGGTCAGGCTTTCTAAATTTCAAAAACAAAACTATTTTTTTTTAACTTCTGAGATAAAATATGGAAGTACATGCAGAGTCTGAAGTACTTAGTATTCAAAACACCCCCAAAGTATTTGCAAAAATTGGCAAATAACAACGCAGTGAGTGTGCTAGAGCAATACAGAAGCCAAATAATATCAGCTCCTGACTTCTGGTTCTGCTTTTTCTTATCCCCTTTTTTGGATCTTGGTTAGTTTCATGGATAAATACATTGTTCTGTTGAATATTTAATATTTCCGTCAGTTCTAAACCTTCAGTAGTATGGAATACAATATGCAGGGTATCATATAAAGTAAGGGTGGAAACTTGTAGCAATCTCTAAACTGAAACTCCTGTTATCCCTCAATGCTATTTGTACTAGCTGAAGATGGTGGAAATTACTGAACAAAGCAGGAGACGCCACAATTGATTTATACTCTCAAACATTATGCAGATTTCAAATTGTTTGCTTGAATATGAGGAAAGATTATATTGTATGTACTTTTTATTCAAACACATTTGCAAATAATGTTTTAAAGTCCATGAGAGTGAATGAGGGATGTCTGTGTTGTTCCCTCATCTGTTTTGCATTAACAGTAAAATTCTTTATGCAAAGAGCTCGTTGCTATCTCAGACTTAATAAAACAATATAAACAGTCCTTTTTTAGAAAATTAATTTAAAAAAAATTTAATAAGTTTTTGATGAAAGTAAAATCAAAGTTATGTTTGACTGGTATTTTATACATTCTTAGGGAATGAGAGTTTAGAATTCCCCTGTCATGAAACTGACATATGGTTCTTCTCAGTAGCAGAGGCGCAACCTGCTTATTCACATCAGTCCCAGTGCTATGTATCTTTGCCATAATTACTTGTTCATATTATTTACTGTGATGAACATTGTGTTATAAGGAACTGAATTATAACAGGAGGTCAAGAAGAGCTATTCATGAATATGGAACCTGACTGATTTTCTATTCAACGAATATACAGTTCAGTTAAAAAAGGGTTCTAAAATAGTAAAGGGAAATTTTAGACATTACAGTTGCCCCTTTCTCAATCTTTCCCCCCCAGATATATTACTAACAAGCACATAACCATTCACTATCCATTATCATAACAGAGATAGCTGAAACCATTCTAAAGCACTGTTTGTTCAAGGCCTGCTTAAAAGCGCTTGGTGTTTTTAACTTTTAGACTGCAAGGAATTATGATTTTTTCTTAAGAGCTTTTTGTAAGCCTGCCTTCTAATGTGGGCTGTGATGATCAAAGTTACTATAATATTGATTTTACTATAATTATATGCATATATAAAATCTGTCAGAAGATCTTTCTCATTGTAGGGTGCAGATTTCACATTAATAAAGAAAATCAAGATTAGATTTAGGACGTGTAGCTAGATCCAAAAGGTTATAACTAAATTCATAATTATGAAACACCAACATATAACATATTTAGTTTGTAGTCTACCCTTGTAGTCTACCCATTGAGGACCTGTATACTGCACGAGTCAAAAAGAGGGCTGTGAAAATATTTACAGACCCCTCACATCCTGGACATAAACTGTTTCAACTCCTACCCTCAAAACGACGCTATAGAGCACTGCACACCAGAACAACTAGACACAAGAACAGTTTTTTTCCCGAACGCCATCACTCTGCTAAACAAATAATTCCCTCAACACTGTCAAACTACTTACAAAGTCTACACTACTATTAATCTTCTCATTGTTCCCATCACCCATCTCCTACCCCTAATGACTGTATGACTGTAACTTATTGCTTGTATCCTTACGCTTTACATTGACTGGTTCCTAATATGATTTGATTGCTTATTTGTACCCGGACTATCATTAAGTGTTGTACCTTATGATTCTTGACGAACTTATCTTTTCTTTTATGTACACTGAGAGCATATGCACCAAGACAAATTCCTTGTGTGTCCAATCACACTTGGCCAATAAAAAATTCTATTCTATTCTATTCTATTCTATTCTATTCTATTCTATTCTATTCTATTCTATTCTATTCTATTCTATTCTATTCTATTCTATTCTATTCTATTGAAGAGCAGATACACATTCTTCTACGTGTTATGTGTGAGAAAGCAGCTTTACATATGAATTTTTGTTTTACAGGTGATGGATGTGGATATACTGTCTTAGGTCCTGAAAGTGGAACATTTACATCAATTAATTATCCACATGCCTATCCCAATAGCACAGTGTGTGAATGGGAAATTCGAGTAAAGCCTGAACAGAGAGTTCAGCTTAAATTTGGGGATTTTGATATTGATGATTCAGATTCTTGTCATTTTAATTATGTGAGGATTTATAATGGAATTGGACCTACAAGAACAGAAATAGGTAAGAACATATTTTCTCTCTAGTATTAATATATGTTTATATATACTTAAAGAGTAGAAAAATATTTCCTTTTTCCGTGCCTAATTTCTGTGAATAATTTGATTATAAGCAAAGAAAAATGTTACCTGATTTTGTGATAACACAAAGTTGAAGAAGTTTTGAAAAGTCCTGGACAAAGAAATAAGTTTATTGTAATATTTCTTCACTACATTGTCCTTTTTCCTAATTAGCCTTGTACAAATGAAAGTTTAACACATGTATATTTGTTTTTGAAATTACAGATTCCCTGAAGTTTATTTCTTTTTTGCTTGCTTTTATTTTATTTTCATTTATACATTCTGCACTTTTAATAGTTATATTGATTGTTTAGTTCAATAAAAAGCATTTAAAAAGACATATATGTATTGAGTACAGCACTATTTTGATTTATTACTTGGTATAAAGTATCTGTCATAAAAATATATATAGCAAGTTTATGATTCTTCAGTATTATATGAGAAGTGATTTTCTCTAAAACAAAAGCAAAACTAGAGTTCTTTAGATGGCAAAGATCTTTCAATCCTGATTTACAAGTACAGTTTACTGGCCCAAATAATTCTCTACTTTTGTTCTCTTTACATACAGCTTATTCTAGTATGATTACATAGAAGATCTTAGTCTGCTAAAAATGAATTCCTAACTCAATGGAATGTTAAAAAAGAAATAATACAAGGGAGAATAGATTTTATCCATCTGCCTATCCAGCAGTATGATAAATGGCCAAAAACTGAACAGAATGAGACTAAATTTGGTATTTGGAAAAAAACCAAGCAAAAGAGTGATCAAGCTTGAAAATCAACCAGATCAGATGATAGATGGATTTCATAAGCCATACTTTACATGCTTTTCTTATCTTGTTTAGAAATCTTAAGGTCACACTAAAATTAGCAGCACTTGTTTCTTGAAGTTTTGAAATTAAAGTCATTGGTAATAACTTGCTACTTTGGCAGATAATAAGGTACATCTTTAGCATATATTATGATTTAAGTAAGGGGAGTTAAAAGTAAAACTGATTCTTGGAGATAACTGCGCTGAATCTTAAGGAGAGCTATAATGACACTGCACTGAAAGTATGTTTCATTTCCTTTTATAGGAAGTTTCATTATGACAAGTTCTTCAGAATAAATTCATAGAACCCTTATTAAAATTAATGATACAAATACAACACACACACACACACACACACACACACACACACAGTGATTTAGGAAAATCACTCTATTACTCTCCCTAGCTTAAAAAGGGTTCCCAGGTTAGGAAATCAGTCCTTGGAAAGTCCTTTGATAAAATGTTTAAGTCATAAGTGGTTTGATACTAAATCAAAACTCAACAGGCTTGGAAATGTTGAAAAAAACTATACCTCTCTATGTCTTTGGTACCTCTGAATTTCAAAAACCTGCCTTGAGAGAAAAGGGGAAACATCTTGTTTATTTTGTATTTCATTCTTGTTCAACTTGTGCAGCTGTTATATTTAGTGTAGATTAAACATATAGGTCTACTAAATGGTGAGACATTTAATACTACATTTACATATGTGTTAAGTCTATTGTATCTACTCTAGGGAAATACTGTGGTTTGGGCCTTCAGGTGGACAAATTAAATGAATCAAAGAGTAATGAAATTACAGTACAGTTCATGAGTGACGTTCATTTTTATGGACATGGGTTTCTTGCTTCATATTCAACAACTGATAAACCAGGTATAGTATCTAATTTAGCAATATTTTAGCAGACTACACATCTATTTCTGTTTAATAATTATATAATCTTACCATAATAGGTCATTTCCTGTTACCCAGTTTCTGATAAATAATGTATAAAGAATTAACCAAAGACATTTATAAAACCACAACTAGACAGGATGATCTAAAGATATTAAGCTTAAAATACACAAAAAATATGACTAGAATACATTAATTCAAGGTGATTAAAATAAATTGTTCCATTTTGTAGCAACGATACACATTCCTGGCCAAATAGTCACAGAGTTTCTGACTTGATGCTAAGTGTTTTTATTACAGCAGGGATCAGAAACACATTTTTTGAAGGTTAGGGTTGAGGATAGCATTCCTTAGGAATAATTTGTGGGAATCACATATTTTTCTACTCTTCAGTCAGCTTTCCCTATTTCTTCCCAGTTCTCTAGTTGCAGACAGATCATTATTGTTTGAAGTCTAAACTAATCTGCAAATCATTTGAAATTCAGTTAACTAACTTTGGACTACACCAATAATAACACAGCTCTACTTTCTCATTGAAGTATTGGCAGGGGTGGGTTCCACTTACCTTCCCCACCGGTTCGCATTGCGATGTTTTGCGCGCACGTGCTTGCTCCGCACGCACGCACGCACGCACATTCCCTCACACAATTTTGCTTCCGCACATGCTCAGTAGCTACAATCAGCCCGAAACACAGCTGAGGAGCTGATCAGCTGTGCTTCGGACGAAGGAATAAAGGTCAGTATAAACCGAGGGGCGGGCGGGAGGGCCCTTTTTCAACCATCAGTTTGAAAACAACAGTAAAAAATTCACAAAAAATTCCCCCAAAAAGATGGCGCCCACGGACCGGCACCGACCGAACCGGATCCGTGACGTCACCAGCGGGTCGCTAACGGTTCGGGCGATCCAGTCCGAACCGGGAGGAACCCACCCCTGAGTATTGGTTAGTAATTGCCTTTAGTTTTCATATCTAGAGCTCCAAATTAACAACCAAATGGCTGAAATTCACTTCAAGTCACTGGAGAACCACAGTGACCAAAATTAATAAAGATGCTTCATGGCATCATGACATAAGCTCTGACTTTGTTATTTGTACCAACATGAAACCTAATCACAAAAGATTTCATGGATAAGAATAATTATTTGGAGTTTCTATTGCATTAGTGTGCTGGTAATCATTACAGACTTATCTCAACTGCCACATCAACTATGTTGATGATGTTTGGGCGAGATATAACTCAGCTTATCCTATGTATTACGTCTGCTGCTCCTCTTTTTGGCTTTTTTGTTGAAACATCTCTTGGCTCTACTAGATCTGTTTTGGAATTAATCAACAGAGAGTGATTTCAGCTGATAGACACAATGTGTCTAATTTCTAATCCATGGCATGTAGTTCCTTATAGCTAAGAAAGAATAGCAGTGGAAACCAAAATAAGAATGATGCATTAAAATGATTGATGATTCACTAGTTTTCAATATGGATTTTTAAAACATTTCACTGTTTAAAATATTTTGCTATTTCATAATTTTTCTTTTGCTATAATTTTTCCTAGATTTAATAACATGTTTAGATACTGCAAGTCACTTTTCTGAGCCAGAATTCAGGTAAATTTGTTTTATTTTTAAATATTCTGACAATAAATTAGAATCAGATCACTTGTGAACTAGCCACTTTTTCTCTTATTTGAAACAAAATATTTCATAGGGAGAAAAAGCAGTTATGTGCACGTGTGAATAGACTTTTGACTACAATTCTATGACATATAGTTGACTGAAAATAATTTTATTCAATGCACTGAGACATTTTTGTGTATGTCTTATTGATATGTTTAGCATGAATTGTTCCATACTCTTTCCCACTACTAAATATCTGTTTCAGAAGTAGTACTTAAGTATTTCAGTTTGTTATGGTTAAGATCAAGATTTATTATTACTATGGTTCATTATGATTTTAAAAAACCAAAAATTTACAAACTCTAAAATTCTAAACAAAGATTTTGACTGCAGTCCTCTATCTACTGACCTGAAAGTAAACCAACTGTTGATTTACTTCAGAATAAACTAAAAGAAGATTGCACTGTTAACATATAAACTGTTCTAAGTCATTTTAAAGTAGAAAGTGAGGTTTATAGTACCATTCTTAGTGTAATATAACATATCTCTTATGTCATAACAATAAATATGCAGTGGTTTTCAGATGTTAGTTTATAAACTCTATTTGTTTGCAGTAGTCAGAATGAATGTTGTTATTAAATCAGGGGTGAAATCCAGCAGGTTCTGACAGGTTCTGGAGAACCGGTAGCGGAAATTTTGAGTAGTTCAGAGAACCGGCAAATACCACCTCTGCTGGCCCCAGAGTGGGGTGGGAATGGAGATTTTGCAATATCCTTCCCCCAGGAGTGGGGAGGGAATGGGGATTTTGCAGTATCCTTCCCCTGCCACGCCCACCAAGCCACGCCCACAGAACGGTAGTAAAAAAATTGGATTTCACCACTGTATTAAATGCTTTTACAATGTATAACCCTTCCCAGAAATATTTAACTTTTACTAATTGATTTATTTGTTTTACAGTACACATTATTTATTTGTCTTGTCATTCATATATCATTAAATAATAAGACTTAATTCCCAATGTTGTGTTCAAAATATTTTCAGACCAATTATTTGCAAAGTCATGGCACTATAGTTTATTTTTGAACAGTACTTTTTTCAGGAACATATGCCTTCCTTTTGAATCTCCAGACTTGATTTGTTTGAATGATTATACTTGCTTAATCAAGTTTATTAATGGTTAAGAATTTCAGCACAGAATATACTGGTTACACATTATAAAAATACCTGTCTTTTCCCCCCTAGCAAATATTGTCCAGCTGGGTGTGTGCTTCCTTTTGCTGAAATTTATGGGACTATACCTCATGGCTATAGAGATGTAAGTAACATTCATTGTGATTTTTAGATTATTTAGTCAATTTTTTATAATCATCCATTTCGCCATAGTGGCTCTGGATGGCTAACAATATTTAAAATCAAAATACAAATCACATAAAACATCAGTGCATATTATAGGAATCAGAATAAACCAGTTTGCCAGAAATCATCAACTTCACAGCGTCCAACTAACAGTCTGAACACTGACTGAATGTTAATAACACTTTACCAGAAATGGTTGAAATATTGTGAATTAATGCATGATTTCAAATCCATCTTCTTTCCAAGTCATCTTCCCTTTGCATGGCTGGTGTACACGCAGGAGTGGTATCCAACATCCTTGGAGGTCAAATTAATGTTGTAATCAGCAAAGGTATTCCATATTATGAAAGCTCTTTGGCTAACAATGTGACATCAAAAGTGTAAGTATATGTTTTATTAAAAATAATTCCATTTCAGTATTGTTAGAATTTGACGTGCATATAAATGTAAGCTCTGAAACATTAAACACAGATCAGTATTTTAAATATTTTTACAAATTATATTATAAAATACAGACTAAAAGGCCTTGTTGAAAGTTTTATAACATGTTTTAACAGTATCACAATATGTTTTTCATGAAATTGATGCCATTGATTAATAGAGTATGGCTAGTTGTCTAAAATGTTGACTAGTAAATATTTTTAATTCTTAAAACAATGAGTTATGAAGCATCTTAACATCCTTTTTTAAGGAGGACAGTATTTTTAAGAAATAGAAATAAAATATGGAAGAAGTTTAATATGTTTCAGAGAACTGAAGGGTCTATTAGAAATATTTAGTAATATTCAGAGGAAACTGAATATTACATAGTTTGGAACAAATTTTATGAATGGTTGAAAGAGAGAAAGAATAAGTAAAAAATGATGTATAATTGCTATTTCTGAATTAATTATGATAGAACCTGTTCGTTTAAAATAACGTTGTATAGAAGATGTAAGAATATTGTATATATTAATGTAAAAAAAAAAGAAGGTATGACCAAGTAAACAAATGGAAATGTAAATATATCTACTTATGGATAACATACACACTGATACGATCTGATGAAAGCTTACTGTATATAGGGGGATAGAATACCCCTAATTGCTTGTTTTGTGTTTGTATTGTTGTGTGTTTTATTTTTATGTGTATTTAAAAAAAAAAAAAGAAAAATATTTTGCATTATGGATTGCAAGGAATTTACATCTTTTTTAGCTTTCACATGTTATTAAATGTTGCCCAGTGGTTTTGACTTCAAGGAAGTACAAAAGTAAAATAGTTTTTCACTGAGAAGCTTGCTAAACTGTTGGTCTCAGTGGGAAGTGGGCTAATCTGAGTATCCACATTTTTTAAAGTGGCAGATCTGTCTAGAAGTCTGCTTTTCCTTGTATTATTTTGAATGTGAAGACTTAGTGTGTGGATCTTATTTAAAAATAGTCTAATCATCTGCTAAACAATCACTCAAAAAGGTATATTGCAAAAATGGTGTATTTTTGAGGAGTGTTTTAATAAACACATAGACAGAAATCAACGAAAAACTTTAAATGTGTTAATAGTAAAATACAGATTTGTGATTTGTTTTTTTACACAGAGGTCCTCTGTCTTCAGGTCTCTTCACTTTTAAAACCAGTGGTAAGCTTCATGCCTCTTGGTGTTTAATGAGATCCAGACTTTATTCAGCCCTGTATTTCTCCTTCATTTTGTTCCCCCCCCCAAGTCTTTCATTATCATTTCAAACTTGAGGCAAAAGAAGATTGTCTCCTGTTATTGTAGGAATTACTGATTCCCTAAACACATGGCCTTGTGATTACATGAAATTATTAACTTTTGTTTCTAATATTTGTTATGGACAAAAATGGCAGAGAATCCATCTTCTTTATAATTACATTAGTAATTATAAAATGTGCAACCCAATAGATAAATTTTCTATGAAAGAAATTACTTATTAATTGTATTTAAATATGTACTGTGCATTCAGAAAGTATTCAGACCCCCCTTCACTTTTGTCAATTTTGTTATGCTGCAGCCAGATTCTACAGCTGTTGAAATTCATTTTTTCTCATTAATCTATACTCAGTCCCCACTAATGACAGAGTGAAAACATAATTTTAGAAATGTCTGTAAATTCATTAAAAAGAAAAAAACTGAAATATCACTTTGGCATAAGTATTCAGACCCTTCATTCAGTACTTTGTTGAAGCATCTTTGGCAACAATTACAGCCTCAATTCTTTTTGAGTATGACGCTACAAGCTTTATACACCTGGATTGGAGGATTTTCTGCCATTCTTCCCTGAAAATCCTCTCAATTGGTTGGATGGCAACTGTCGGTGGACAGCCGTTTTCAGGTCCCTCCAGAGATATTCAATAGGGTTCAAGTCAGGGCTCTGGCTGGGCCATTCTAGGACATTCACAGAGTTGTCCCTAAGCCACTCCTGTGTTGTCCTTCTGAAACTCTGTCCCATCTCCACACAGGATCTCTGGAGCTCAGTCAGTGACCATCGGGTTCTTGGTCACTTCTCTTACTAAGGCCCTTCTCCCCCAATTGCTCAGTTTGACCAGGTGACCAGCTCTTGGAAGAGTCCTGGTTGTCCCAAACGTCTTCTATATGTGAATTATGGAGGCCACTGTGCTCTTAGAAACCTTCAGTGCAGCAGAAATTTTATTATAGCCTTTTCCAGATCTGTTCCTTGCAATAATCTTGTCTCTGAGCCCTGCAGGTAGTTCCTTTGACCTCATGGCTTTTGCTCTGTTACAGTATGCATTGTCAGTTGTTATGCCTTCTATAGAGAGGCGTGTGCCTATCCAAATCATGTCCAATCAATTTAATTTACCACAGGTGTAGAAACATGTCAGCAACGATCAAGAGAAATGGGAGGCACCAGAGCAAAATTTCACGTGTTGTTGCAAAGCTTCTGAATATTTATATGTGATATTTCATTCTTTTTCTTTTTAATAAATTTACAGAGATTTCTAAAATTATGTTTTCACTTTGTCATAATGGGGTACTATGTGTAGATTAATGACAAAAAATAGATTTCAACAACTGTAGAATCCGGCTGCAACATAACAAAATTGACAAAAGTGAAGGGGGTCTGAATACTTTCTGAATGCACTGCATATGTCTCTTGTTCTATGTTGAATATTCAAGTGTAGACACAATACCATTGCCAAATTCCTTTAATCTACTGATTGCTTTTTTTGTTTCTGTCTGTGTTTAGGTTGTTATGGGACACTTGGAATGGAATCTGGAGTAATCGCTGATTCACAAATTAATGCATCCTCATTTTTAGAATGGCCTGAGCAGCTGGGTCAACCAAGCACTTGGAAGCCAGAAAGAGCCAGGTTGAAAAGGCCTGGACACTCTTGGGCAGCTTTTACTAATGATGAGTATCAATGGTTGCAAATAGATCTAAACAAAGAACAGCGAATAACAGGTAAGTAAGTAGAAAATATTTATTTAAAGGAAGACAATAAATAATAATAATAATAATAATAATAATAATAATAATAATAATAGTAATAGTAATAGTAATAATAATAAAAGAAACGTGTAACAGTGATACCCATTGTCATCGGGGCACTTGGTACCATGTCCAAGAATTTCACAAAACACATCAAGAAATTGCAGCTTCCTGCAATAACACCAGCGGAACTGCAAAAAACTGCGCTACTCGGAACATCATATATTTTAAGAAGATACTTGTTGATACCTAGGATGCTGGCAGCAACCCATATCAACCATTAGCATCAGTCAATGGTATTTGTGACACATTTTTAAATATTCAGTTGACTGAGTTTCATGTTTAATGAATAAAAGAGATAATAATAAAAAAAATTCGAATTTAATTTGAGAGAAAGTAAGAGAGAATGCTAGATGCAGTATCTATTTATAAGATTTAACATAGCCGACCATATCACCAAATCAAATCAAATGTCGTCATTTAGGTCTTTGACTGGCCTTGACAGTAGGAAAAGAGAAATAATTTGGTGCAGCAATTCATTATCATGAATAATTTAAACGTTTTGCACGATTGTATTGTATGATTTGATGAAAACATTTGGCCACCTGGAATACAAATGTAAGAAATAGCACCCCTTAAAAAGTAATAAACATAAAATCCATCAGCCATAGGAGGTTACAGCTAAGAGTTTCTACCTCTCTAGAGCCAAATTGTATCCCATATAATATTTGGGCAACTGTTTTAGCCATAAACAGTTTGATTGCTGCTGGAATGTAATTTGAATCCAGTTGAGACAAGCTCACGGATAACAACTCTCTGAAAGGTTTTAATCAGAGAGTTGATATATATGTTAAAAAGCAATTATGCTAAAATGCATCCTTGTTTCACTTCTCCTCACCCTTTCTGGATAAAATCAGAAAGGTTCCGTACACAGTTACGTCTTATTCTGAGGCTGGTTTACAGTATCATATGACTTATGAATTAGGAGCAAGAACTTTTTTTCTACTGTACAGAGGATATGCTTAGAATGTCCCAGAGTCAGTCAGTCTGTCTGTCTGTCTGTCTGTCTGTCTGTATCTAAACACACACACACAATACATACACATTTATATATATGTTTATTATAAAGGGGACCTTCTGATTCACAGGTATCATTACAACTGGCAGCACCTTAGCAGAGTACCATTATTATGTCTCTGCTTATAGGATTCTGTATAGCAACGAAGGACAGAAGTGGACCGTATACAGAGAACCTGGTGTTGAGAGAGATAAGGTGAGATTAATATATCACAGGAAATCATTGTTTGTTTTTGAAATGATATTGAAGAACCGTTTTAGAGCCGTCCTTTATTATGAAGGTGCTTATATTCGCTGACCATAGAGAGATTGAAATATATTTATTGGAAAATTATAATTATTTGTAAAATCTGAAATTGAACACATTTTGTTTCATTTGAAGCATAGATGGTACTAATCCTTTCAGTCCGTGTGTCAAGGTACTCGTACAGAAAAATAAAAAAAAAGTATTTTATATTTCATGCACTTAATCCTGGATTGAGGGAAGATTACCCACAGAAATCACACACTGCAATCCAAAAGGCAGACATAGTAGGAGAGGAATGGCTGGATAGGACTCTAATTTTGGGGGGGAATTGGATGATTCAATATCAATATCAAAGAATATTAGTTAGAGATGTAGTAATATTTAGGCTTGGTGAAATCCTTTTAAACGAAGCAAAATGTCTGCATACAGCATAAGGAATACCTTATGAGGCAGCTGCACAAACATGGAAAAGATGCAGCTGGTTTAATGATAAAAAGGCAGGCTCTTCTCAAAGGGATCTGAATCACCTCTTTTGAAGAATTTATGCAGGTCTAGTGCAGGAGTGGGTTCTAGCTTACCTCGCCGCTGGTTCGCTTCCTCCCGCGCCGTGTGGCCACGTTGCGCAGGCGCGTGGGCATGTGCAGTGACAAAAATTCAAAAAAAATTCCACCCCCCCCCCCGAAAACAAGATGACGGCGCATGCGCAGTGCTGGGGATTCGGCTTCTGCGCATGCGCAGAAGAAAAAAAAATAGCAAAAAATTCAAAAAAAAAAATCCCCCAAAAAAATAATCCAAAAAAAAAGATGGCGGCGTCCACGGACCGGCACCGTCAGAACCGGCTGTGTGACGTCACCAGCGGTTTGCTACCAGTTCTATAGAACTGGTGCGAACCGGGAGGAACCCACCTCTGGTCTAGTGGGTTTCTTCATCTCTGCCTTATTCTTATTCTGTAAAATGCTTTAGTGGAAAGAGTTGACAAAATCAGTTTCGGAGGTATAACCTATCTTTCCCTCTACATTATTTTAGTGGCAAAGGCAGCCAACATGGATTTTGCACATGAACATCCTTATTCCAGAAAACTTTTGCAGTGGATCACACTTTTGCCATAACTTTCATATCTCCACAGAGCAATTGTCTATTGACAAGAGTTGCCTGTTGCTTGATTTCAATTCCCAATGTCTGTTACACTGGCCATGCTAACAAAGCTAATAAGAATTGCAGGTCAATGCCTGAGAGGCCAAACCTGTGTTATGAAAATGAGAGATATTAATGAGTTTTGTTGGAAATCTTAATTTCTG
Organism: Thermophis baileyi; assembly: GCA_003457575.1. Classification (NCBI taxonomy): domain Eukaryota; kingdom Metazoa; phylum Chordata; class Lepidosauria; order Squamata; family Dipsadidae; genus Thermophis; species Thermophis baileyi. Next base: position 409,604 of record QLTV01002927.1, on the reverse strand, counting down.
ACTTGGTGATATTTCATGGAGTATTGAATGCTGAATAAGGTCAGGAAAAAAAATCAGATACAGATGTTAATTCTAACTTTTGACTGCCCTCTTCTGGGCTTGGTAGCTTTAAAAAAAAGAGGAAGAAGGGGATATATTTAAACTTTGCTACATCAAACTTGATAATGGTAAGTGATCATTGTAACTTTCACAGTAATAATGTTTAAATGTGTTTGTCTGAGATTATCTAGCAATTTCTAAGATATGAGTTAGTTGAAGTATAGTAAAAAGAGAAATCTGAGCTGAGTTTGATTTTTGATGACTTCATGGACATCTCCATACAGTGTTTTTGGCTACAGAATGGAAGTGGTTTGCCATTGCCTTTTTCCAGGAGTTTGTAAAAATTTGCAATACAGAGCATTTCTAGACCTTCAAGAATTAATCAGGTCTGAGTCAGATAACGTTACTTAAATAATGGTACCTATTATGGGTTTCTGATGTAGTGTGACCATATTAGGTGTGGCAGTTAATCTTTCTGTACATTCAGACATAGAATCCCGTGAGTTTAACAGCAGAACATTCAAGAACAGGGCTCAGATGAGTTGCCTTACTAGTGAAAGCTGCTGTTATTAAACAATGATCAACTATGATCAAATCTAGCCATATTTATATATCACCTTGAGGTTTTAAACCCTGTATCTCTTTCTCTGATAATCAACTTTTTGTTATCTTTTTCTCAGCCTTGAATCTTGAGAACATCTGCACGGTGTTTATATAATAATCCTGTCTAGTCTCAGTTTCTTTATTTCTGCTCTTGCAAACTTAGCCTGCATAATATAAAAGTAAGCACTTTAAACATTACTGGTTTTTAATGATTGCTTCATTGAATTTGCATTAATGAATATTTCATCAGTGCTTTGAGAGCTGAATGCCTGCTATGAAATAATTTGACAAAGTCATAAGAGATAATCATAATTTTCTTTTGAATTTGAAAATGAAACACTTTAAAAAAAGAAAATGGAACCACATGGCAAATCTTGTATTACACATTATATGATCTATTTTTTTTTCTAGGTATTTCAAGGCAACACAGGCTATTATCAGGAAGTTCGCAATAATTTCATTCCACCCATTATTGCTCGCTTTGTTAGAATAAACCCTTTGAAATGGCATCAAAAACTTGCAATGAAAGTAGAATTGCTGGGATGTCAATTTAATATTGGTAAGTCAAGTGGCATTTTATATATTCCTTATAAAATGTACAATTTTCTAATGGAGGAAGAGGAGGACATCTTATGTGCATTGTTACTGTCCTTCATTCAGTAGGTAGGAACATGATTTTAACCCTCACAACCACCACACAGTCTTTGCTGGTCTACTTACTTTTGTCAGAAAAAGAGTAGGTAGTCCAGCCCCTAACATACTGAATAATCTTTTTCCTTATTTGGTTCAAATACTCAGCCCTGACCTAAGGACTGTGGAAGGAATAAGAATTGCTTGTTGAGATTAGTCAACAAGCCTTGATTTTCCTCAAGAAGCCATCTTGCTTCTGTATCGCTGGAGTCCCTATACTGGCATTTTTTGTCTAGTATCTAATCTCCCCTTTTGGGGGAAGATGGTTATGAAGGTGCTCCACAGCAGCTTCAGAGGACCTTGAATGAAGCAGATTATCTGGATCCCTTTCAGTTGGGATTCGGACCGAGGTATAAAACAGAACCAACATTGGGTGTGCTTTTGGATCTCTGGCAAGAGCAGGACCAGGGTTATGTGCTGCCCAGAGTCACATTTTGTGAGATGAGCAACCATTTAAACTTTATAAATCAATCAATCAATCAATCGATATTTGAGGAATCCGTTAGGGCAGAGTCTAATCAGGATAAGTAGCTATTCCTCCATCTGTTGCGAAAAGTATGTTTATTCATCTGGACTTCTGCAACTGAATCTGGAAGACAGTCCTAGAGGGGTCACATCTCCTCTCCCTCCCCCCTCCCCCTCTGTGTTTCCTCTGATCCAGAGACCCGTCTCCTTTTTTCTATGTCAGAGAGAGTATCTCAACTTCTATTATTGATAGGGAATAGCTTAAATGTTAGGAGTTTGATTTCTTGTCTCCTTTTTTGTTGGGGCATTCTGCTTATCTACTAAAACTGGGTGAAAGCTGCTTTTTTCCCAGTGAGCATTAAAATAGTGATCCTACATATTCAAGTGAGGGGAAAGGAGCTGTTACGGTAAGTCCCGTGTTCCATTATGCCAATATGCTCAAATATTTGTTTCATTTTCATTGGGTTACTGACTGGTCCTGGACATTCATATCTTACATATTAGAAGAATAGTGAGAATTATTCACATTTAGTCGCTGGCACTCTTAACAGATATTTCGAGAAAAAGTAAAATTATATAAAACAAAGATACTTGTTACATTTTAAATTAATGACGTCATCTCAAGATTTTGCTTTTATTTAAGTTCGGGCTCCAAGACCATCATTACCTCCACCACCCAGGAGCAACAATGACTTTTCTTTGCAGATTGATAAAACAACCTTCACCCCTGAGGTCAAGAACACTATGTTAACTCCAAGTGTAACCAAAGGTACTGATATCTTAAAAAAAAAATAGCATTGCAGCGCTATTAATTGCCTAGCATTAATAGTGCTTTTATGGTTCACTTTATTTTTAACCCACTGAAATTCATTCACTAGAAATGATTAATTAATATACATTTCTGTAGCCAACAGGACATGCAGGTTTTGCATACAAAATTGCTAAATTAGAAGTCGACTGTTTTGCACACTGAAAAGTTCTTAGCAGTCATAATACCTCCATGGCAGTCTAAGAAAATATCTCCAAGTATTGTGGATGCTATATGCATTTTTACTGGATATTTGTATAAGTAAAATGGGATTGGTTGGGTTTTTTTTTTTTTTTTAAAAAGCCAAATAATTTATTTAAGATTTTGCTTTGGTTTTAAGTTCGGTCTCCAAGAGCAACATTGCCTCCACTGCCCAGGAGCAACAGAGAATTTCCATTGCAGACCAGTAAAACAACTTTTGCTCCGAAGATCAAGAATACTACGGTAACACCGAGTGTTACAAAAGGTACTGATACCTAAAAGATAGCCTAGTAAAATAATGCATAGCATTAATAATACATATTTTGGTAGTCTTCAATATTTACCTAGATAAAAGGGAATGTATCAAGTTTTTTAATGCGTTTATGAACTTAACATATTCTATATCTTAATGGTTTTCAGATGTAGCATTGATAGCTGTTCTAGTACCCGTGTTGGTCATGGTTTTTACCACCCTCATCTTGATCTTAGTTTGCTCCTGGCACTGGAGAAACAGGTAACCAAGTTATATAAGCGCTTCTAAAGAAGGACTGTGTCATACCAGCTTTGTACAGCATGCACAAAATACTCAAAAATCATAGTGGAACAACACCAATTTGTGGACGCTTGGTGGAACATAAAGCTATAAGCTTCTACAATGCCAACAAAAGTGGAGCGGGTAGAATGGTGCTAAGGTTTATTTTCACCTACTCTACTCTGGTAGAGGTTATGGTGCCTGTTATTGAATGCTGGTGAACCAGATCAGGAAGGTTGCATTTTTTCTGTTCAAGAGCACACATCTCTAGACAGTCCTCATGATATATTGTGGCTGCAGGTTTAAGAATTCTTAGGTACAGTTGTGTGATTAATATATCTGAAGAGCTGCAGGCTCACAACAGAGGAAGATTGCTAAGAATGCACAGTGACTATGTAAAGATGAAATGGGAAAAATTTAAAAGATTCATTAAACCCCACCCCCCATGAATTCAAATAATCCTTTTCAAATAATAACAATCCTTTTGTTGCAGTATTTTTTTTCTTAAATAACTTCAGCTAAGAATAACTTTTAGAAACATTTAGTTTAGGCCTGGAGGCACCAAGGCTCAAGTCTACCTTAGCCATAGAGTTCAGGCCAATTGTGGTGATAAATTGCTTTGTGTATTGCCTTCATCTCCTGTTGGAAAGGATGTAAATTTACCGAGGGCATGAATTAATGGTAATTGATTACAGAAGATTTGTATTTAACAATACATACTGTAGTGGTTGAATGGCATACTTTAATAAACAACATTGCTGCTATTTATGTTAATAGTATACTACACAAAGAAAGCAATCTTCTTATTATATTACAGCCAAATATTTTAAAGTCATATTTCAAACAGTGATACTCTTAACTCTATCCTAAATAAGTTAATACTCATTATATATGTTTTCTTTATTTGGCATCATTTTCAGAAAAAGAAAGTCAGAAGGAACATATGATATACCTTATTGGGATCGTGCAGGTAACTTTAGATGCAAACTTTGTTGTAATGTTTTGAGGTTCTGATTTATTTCAGTTAATATTTAGAATGGGACAGGCACTTGAGTACTTTACAAAACATTTCAAATGGCATCGTTGATTCTCATTTCTTTCCCACCCCTGACATTGCTTTCCTTGTGGAGCAGGGTAGAATGGTGGAACAAGCCAGGTACTTCCGTGTAGCCCAGGGGTCATGTGGCTTCCAACTTTTAATGGTGTAAAATACAGATTAAAATATAGGAAAATGGCAGAGGGATAGAAGGGGGGAGAAAGGTGTTGGTACAGGAAGAAAAGACGAAAGAGCATTGGCCAACCTTTTTTTCAACGCAATAAAGTACAGAATACAATTACTCAACTTCTTACTCACCAGCTCAGCAAGTTAGCAAGTATTTCTATAGCAACAAACTATATTAATCAGGGAAATCCAGTCAAGAGTTCATTCTTTTCTGTCTCAAGCACAAGATTCAGAAGCTGTTTCCAAATAGAAACAAAGATGGATATGTTCTTTAATTAATACTGAATTTTGCACTTCTTCCAGCTCCATCACTTTCTCCATCCATTCTTCTGTTGGCTGGGGAATTCTGGAAGTTGGAAGTCCCCAAGTCTTAAAAGTTCCAAGGTTGGACATCCTTGGTTTAAACTATAGCAATCACCTCACAGGATTGTAATTGTGAGGAAGATAGGAGGAGGAAGGAGTATTAGGTATGCTCACTGCCTTGAGTTTCTTATAAAATAATAAAGAGATAAAAATCAAATAAATAAATGGTGGAAAATAAAGGAGGAAAAGAATTAAACTGAGCATAGAATCCCAGTGATAATCGCTGTGGATCTTTGTAAGATTTAAATGATTTCACAATATGTGTAAGAAGCCTGCTATTACAAAATCGCTAGATTAGCGTAGAAAGGTCCTTATTATAGTTGAATACTTATGATGGAGTTTTAAATAGCTTGATTCATAAATATATCTTATAAGTCATTGGTGAGAACTGCTCCTTTTTAATGTCTTATTGCAGGTTGGTGGAAAGGAATGAAGCAATTCTTTCCTGCTAAATCTGTAGACCACGAAGAATCATCTGTTCATTATAACAGCAGTGAAATTAATTGCCTTAGATCAAGAGAAGTTACTACTGTGTTACAAAGTCAATCAGCAGGTACATCTTCCCCAGTTTACATTTATTTCAACAAATGCTGCCTATTTCAAAACAAAGATGGTATATACATTCAAATTAAATGGAATAGCAAACGTGCTATGGTTTTCCCACAGAATTTCAGATTTATGAAAGAAAATATTTGATTTAGAGCATACTTGAAATTACAGTCATATCATGGTTTTTCATCTTGGAGAAAGCTTGAAAAACCAGCCTTTCTTTAGAGCTAGCCGTTTTTGTTTTTTTTAATGTGGCAACAATTTTTAAGTAATTTATTAACATGGAGTCCAGATGGGTGGCAAATAAATCTAATAAATATTTCTTCTCATCTAATAAAGTTTCAACTTAGTAACCATTTAAACCCGCCAACAATCTTTTAAATGGCAAATAAAATATATAGTATGTTTGTGTACTTTTTATACAGAATTATTATTTGCTAACTTCTTCAATAAGCAAACCTTAAAAAATTGAAGTATAGGTAGCCCTTGACTACAATTAATTGAGCCCAGAATTAACGTTGTAAGTTGTGCCAGTTGTTAAGTGGGTCATCGTATACTTCACCTGATTTTACTCCATTTTTTGCAGCTGTCGTAAAATAAATGTGACAGTTGTTAAGCAAATCCTTTATCCACAATGGGTGGGGGTTTTTTTGGGCCAGAAATCTGAAGTAAATGCCACAACAAAAAATAATTCCAACAGAAAAATAATAATAAATCATAGATGCATGACCACAGGAAGCTGCATTGGCCATATATGTGAGCCAGTTGCCCAGTGCCTGAAGTGCGATCATGTGACCATGAGTTGGGATAGCTGTTGGAACTTCAAATCTGGGTCATAAGTATCCCTGAGGAGTCTGTTGGAACTTTGAGTGGTTGCTAAGCAACCAGTCCTAAACCAGGGACTACATGTAGATAAAAGTATCAGTCTGATTTATTGTATTGTGGTGGTGGGTTTATAAAAAAAAATACTGTATGGTCCCTATAAGGTATTCTTGAGGTTATTAAAGTTTTATTAAAAATCAGTGCCACGGTTTCTGATTCCTTTCAAAGTTAAAGGATGACACACAGATCATTTTGGTTCAGGTACAGATTCAATGTCATCCCCATCTATTACTGAGATTATCTTTTTAAGTGTGCCTTGTGATTAGGCTTGCCATCTTATGTTGCAAATCCTGTAGGCTTTTCTCTGTGTATTGAGAGGTTTAGAAATTCAATTTTGGCTCTCTTCAACAGAGTATGCACAACCACTTGTAGGAGGAATTGTTGGCACACTTCATCAAAAGTCAACTTTTAAACATGAAGAAGGAAAGGAAGCAAGTTATGCAGATACGGATTCTTGTAACGCCTCAGAACAAGAAATATATCATGCCTACACTGAACCGCTCCCAGTTACTGGACCAGAATATGCGACACCAATAGTGATGGATATGTTAGGACATCCTGCACCTCCTCCAGGCATTGCTTCTGTATCTACCTTCAAAGCTTCAGGGAATCAAGCTCCTCCATTAGTGGGAACTTATAATAAACTTCTTTCTAGGGCAGATAGTTCATTATCAGCTACACGCGTGCTCTACGATACACCTAAGGGGATGCCAGGACTCAGCCTTCCAAATGAATTGGTATACCAGGTACCACAGAATATGCCGCACTCCACAGAAAATAAAGAAGATATAAGTTAGAGTTTTCTACAAATTAAATCAGTAGAGAAAAAGGTCAGACTGTTGTGTTGAAGAAAACCATGAGATTATAGGCCCAGAACAACGTGTTGCTCTTTTGAGGGGCCAATATACAACTACTGCTTTCTTATACAGGTTATGAAAAACTTGTAATTCACTACTGATGGGCGCTACAATCCCTGATAGGCATGAAAAGTTTAATCTGTGCCTGATTAGTGTGAATACATAAGTCATTTAGTCTCATCAATAATCATTCAATACTCCATAGGGCTGATGGGCCGAAGAAAGATAGTGTTTATTACTTTTTGAAGTCATTGATACTACTAACAGTCTGATTAACAATTCATAAGGATATTCATAGTACTGTAAAGCAAACTAAACACGAAACTGTCATTTTTAGTAAGTATTTATACAAATACCTGAAATTGATCTCTGCAATGAATAAACAAATGTCTATAAATAAATAAGTAAACAAGAGGTACCAGAAAACCCATATAGTGTTAATCATTCTTTTCTGGTCATTCAAGAGAGTAACTTCATTTAAATACTGCTCTTCTGTTCATGTGAAATACTATCTAGTATTTTTCATTTATTGCATGTAGATTCCCTAAAGCTGGAATTTGCACTAGAGCTTTCTATCTATTCTTTTTTCAAAGACAATGCTTTTTTTGCTTGCCTAGTAAATGATGGATTTCAGATTTGGTCCTTTTACATATTCACCAGGTAGCTTTCTTTTTCAGCCTCAGGTTTCCCATAAGCAACATGGGCATAAGACTCAATCTACGTTGCAGGGCTATTTTGAGTAGGTGCGTTTGTGATTTAAGACATCCAAACTGTAATATAAATATTGTTATATTATTAGACCACAGAAAGCTTTACAGAGGATTTATTAGCTGCAGATGTAATCTTTCCAGCTAAGAATATAGTTTATAAAAAAATAACCACCTACCCACCCTATTGTGGCTTTCTCCCACAGTAATAAAACTGTAGGCCTTGAAGATGAACTTTTTAATATTGAAAGGTATAATAAGCACATCAATATATTGTGCATACATTTGCAAATTACAGGTCAGGATTTTATAAATGTACAGCTTGTTTTTCCAAATGTTTTTAAATACTTTTATGCCTTAAGAAAAACACCCTGGTAGCTTTTAAATTGTGAATTCTGTTGTCAGTTACATTAAAATGTGGCAAAAAAATTAAAAACAAATTGCTGCTTGATGTAGACTAAGATTTAAATTATTGTTAATGAGCGGATCATTTTGAAAGTTCAAAGTTATGTGTTTAGCTTAGAATTAAAGGTACTTAATCTTGTAATTCTCTTTCTCAAAATGTATATATTTGAATTGATTAGTGACCTTATGTACAAAGAAAAGTATTGAACACAAAGCTGTATTACATTGCAAATGCGTTTTCCTTTTTACCATGTTTAACTATGTATCAAGAAAGCACATGAAAAAGTGCTGTTTTATACTGTATTTATCAGCACTGTAGTGATGACAAAATGGAATATCCTTTAATATGCAATAGCCCAGTTTTATGGACTTTTAAATGTGTTGTGAATGTATAAGTCAAAAGACTATTGTGTATAGTGTTGTTAAATACACAATATCTTAAGTTAGCTCACTGGTAAATTTAATCATGACAATCACAACTGTGTAATATAAAATTATGTTTAATTTCAATTGCATAGAAATTTGCTCTTGTGCCTTACTCCATTCCTGAAGTTTTTATTTATACAAATTATATGTAAATTATTTTTTATTCTGTAACTATGGTACTCTAAGGGCTGAATGTGTGAGAACAAGTGATGTATAGATTTTATACTTCCACATATTCTTTGTATTCATTCTTTTATGTGATTCTTTCCAACTCATGCGAGTAAAATACCTGCCAGAATGGACTGAAGAAATTTGTGTGTGAATATAGGGTGGGAGGTTTTCTACTCTAACTCCCTGCTCTTGCTGGAGAACCTATACCGTTCTGTAAAAATGGTTGTCCATCCTCTTTTTGAAAATATTGAGTGATGGAGCACCCACATCTTCTGGAGGCAAGCCATTCCACTGATTAATTGTTCTCAGTGTCAGGAAATTTCTTCTTAATTCTAGGTTGTATCACTCTTTAATGATCTTCCATCTGTTACTTCTTCTCCTGTAAGCTCCGTTCTGCTGCTGTTAATAGACTTATTTGCCATTTTACACCAATCATATTGGAATGCTATGGGTGTAGCATGTGGTTATAACACAAGACAGTTCCTGATAGCATATAATTTAATAGTCCCTGTTTGTTATCAAAACACATTTCTAGAAGGAAAAGACAAGGAAAGTAACTCAAAAGATTTAAGTGATAATGTCTGTTTTGCAGTTACCAGTTATAACTTTCATTTCTACTCTTGGTTTATGACTGGAATTGAAACCTAAGTTCTTCAAACTGAATTGTGCAGGTGCATTTAATGATACAGATCAAATCTGGATGCTTTAATATTTCATTATAATTATACTTACTTATACTCAGAGGTGGGTTCCTCCCTGTTCAGCCGAACCGGTAGCGACCCGCTGGTGACGTCACGGTGACATCACGGATCCGGTTTGGTCGGTGCCAGTCCGTGGGCGCCGCCATCTTATTATTATTATTATTTTTTTTATTTTTTGGAAAAAAAAATTTGGGGAATTTTTGTAAAAATTTTTTCCTTCTGCGCATACGCAGAAGCCGAGTTTCTGGCACTGCGCATGTATCGGCATCTTGTTTTCGGCTTTTTTTGTTGTTGTAATTTTTTAAAAAAATTTGGCACTGCCAAAAAAAGGGTTGCATAGTGACTGAATTTTGAGGGAAACTGGATTACAACAACACTGTGAAGGTGACAACAGATTTAGGATATTTTCCATATCTAATAGGAATCCCCATGTTTCTCTAGCACAGGGCTGTCAAACTTGCGGCCCATGGGCCAGATGCGTCACGCGCTGGCTACGCCCATCCCCGGTTTAGCAAAGGGGCAAAAAGTCACGATATGTCACGTTATGCTGCCGTGACGACGCGAGTTTGACACCCCTGCTCTAGCACAACAATTTTTCAAGGCAAGCTATTTTTTATTGTGTTGCAGATGGAATGGACACAGATTGCAGCTAAGATGGCTTGTCTTATAGTAGATATATGATTTGAATCATGTTTTCTAATTATTTCAATTCATTTCTCTTAGGTATGGGTTTTTAAAACAACTTTTAGGCCTTCCGTGATAGCAATTTGAAAAAATTCCAGTGAAGATCTTCACACAAAATATTGTTTTATTACAAAAGAATGGTGGACGACAAAAGGATCTGCCACACATCTTCAGCTTTGTGCACTTTTAAAGGCAGCTCCATACAGCAGAGGCCAACAGTTGATAGAATGAACTACAGGAATAATCATTAAAAGAGTCCCAATTTCACAGAACCATTTCTGCAAAGCTTGATTAATTCCATTTCTAGAAGCTCAATTGTTTCTTTTTTTATCTGAAAAAAATATTTACCAGCATTACAATTAATGCAGACTTTTTTTTTTACAAATTTAAGCATACAGAGCTAAAAACTTGCAGTTCTCCCATTGTAATATTTGCATAATAGCTCCTAGATATGAAGTACTAAGTGTTAACTAGCATGCATAATAGGTCAAACCTGCAGCTAATCATTTACTAATTAACTATTCTAAACCAGTAGCTTAACTACACCATTATTTAAATTTCTCTGTAAAAATTCTTGAACTTGTTTGCAAAGAAAATTTAACATACTTGTTTGAAGTTTTAGAAAATCTTTTCTAATTTTAACTAAAGAAGTTAACTCAAACCAATTTCTAGTGGGGTTACTGCCATACTTTGCTGCTCATTAAAAAGAATTTGTTGACAAAATAAGAATGTGTCACTCTGGTCAGCTAAATGCTCTACCCCAGGCTGTGTTTGTGAAGTTGTTAGGTCTTGTCCCAGTGACAAGAGACTGAGTCTGGATGGGAAAAGATGGGTAAGTGAGGGTCTGGATGAGGAAGATCCTTTGAGAGTGATGTGTCTTGGGAGGAAGTGCTACCACTGAAGAGGCAGGTGTGTGATGTGAGTGTCCTTTTGGACTTCTGGCTCCTAACAGAACAGAAAGGCAAGGAGACCAGCATAGCTAATATGCCATTCGCAGCCCTACTTTTATGCAAGAATCTTTGTACTACAACTCATGCCCTCATCATTACGTCCTTAGATTACTGTGATATGTGCCACAGCTGGCTGCCTTTAAAGACCACTTAGAAGCTTTACTTGGTCTAATATGCAGCAGTTCAGGTACCTACTGGTGTTCACTAATGCAAGCCCATTACACTTGTGCCATGGGCCCTGCATTGACTTTCTATAAGAGTCTGGGTACAATTTAAAGTATTGGTTTTAGCTATAGAATGCTCTTTATAGCTTAGCATCAGCTTACATTCAGAATTAGCCCAACTGCTTTGAGGAATCTCAAATTTGTGGGATGGAAGAGCTCAGAGGTACTGCTTTTCTGAAGAATTCCAATCCTCTGAAATAGCCTCCCATTAAAGTTTCAACCTTGACGGAGGCTGTTTCATTTGGCATTTGAGAAATGACACCTGGTTTTGGATTTTTTTTTAGATCGTTAGGATTTTATTACTTTTATTTTGCTATGGATGATTCAATGGTTTCCATATTCCATAAAGCTGATGAGAGTTCTGTGAGATTGCAGTAAAGAATAAATGTAATAAAATAAATGTAACTTTTTAAAAATGAAAAACATCCAGAAAGAAGGAAAAGATACAGTTATTGCTATAAGGACAGTTCTCTGCAGACACCAGCATCTTTTTAATAGATGTTTTATTAACTGCAGTAGCTAATATGTAAATTTCACATTTGAAAAAAGGCCACAAGGGGGCACATTCTCTCTTTAGTTTTTGACATTTTTGTAGATCCTACTAGATAACTTTACCATTATTATAGGAAAAGAGTATTATATATGTTTGTATATAAATGAGGCATTTTTCAAATTATTCTTTATATTACTGTCCTTTTAAAAACAATTAAATTTATGAAATTGTATTAATTAATTGCAAGAATAATAATGTAACTTATTTTAGTTATCCTGCATGGAAACTTTATATTCAGATGTCTTGCTTTATCACTGAAGTTTATTTCATAAGTACAAGATTACCGTATTTTTCGGAGTATAAGACGCACCTTAGTTTTGGGGGAGGAAAACAAGGGGGAAAAAATCTGCCTCTGCCTCCCAGCAATTTGCCTCTCAGCAAACAGCACAGATGATATACACTGTTTGTTGTGTATTTCTGTGCATGTGTGCCTGACCCATACAAATAGCAAAGAATTGGAGAAATGTACATTATGGCAGTATATTAATGGCAGAAAATTTTCTTACTAACTCCTCCCAATTATTTAAATAGATATGTGGCTTTCTGGAAGTATACATTATTCTCTGCTATTTAAAAGAAGATACAATAGCATTGGGCCTCTTCAGATCAAGCATTTATTTTAAAAAGCTTCTTCATTTTGTTAAGTTGTCTAGAACAATAATAAAGCAGTCTTTAAAAAATAAGTCTAATAATTTGAACATTCTATAGACATTTATAGTTATTGACTTACCTCCTTGCATCCAGTTTCAGCAGTCTGATTTGCACAAGAAAATAAAATGCTGCCTCTGCCTCCCAGCAAGTTGCCTCCTTGCAGTTCTAGTTTCACTTTCATTTTACCACTTGGGCCTGCCTGCAGCCTCTCAGCTGATGGTCGGAGGCGGATAATCAGTTGCTTGTGCTAATGCTGTTTGCTGCAAGGAGGTAAACTGCTGGGAGGCAGAGGCCAAAAGGTGGGGGTGGCTGGGTGGGGCTACATTCTGTGTATAAGATGCACCCAAGTTTTCACCCTCTTTTGGGGAGTAAAAAGGTGCGCCTTATAGGTAGTTAGTGTAAGTTTTAAACATTTTTTTAAAACTCCCTCTAGATAGAGGTTGGGATTTGAAAGCAGGATCAGAAATCCTTATCAGCAAATCAGCCAAGGATTTGCTAAATGATTTCTAGATCTGTTTTATGATCAGCTATGATCTACAATCTCTGTGCAATTTAAAGTATCACTATTCTTGATGAGTTCAGATCAGATTGTTCTGAGACAGGCTTTCCCTCAAAATCTGGCCCCTTACTTTTAATATCCTAGAGATCTGTACAGACTTAATTTTTTTTTGTAAAGCAATTGTGGCTTGAGATCCTTATGTTGCATTGCTATCTTTATTTTGATTTTAATATTTTTCCTAATTTTAACATGTTTTATTTTTTAGATTTAATTTAAATTATGGTAATTTTATGGCTATTGATTCAAGATAAAAACTTGCTATCTACCAGGAATTGTGAGAAGTAGGTTTGGTGCAAATTTTGATGATGTAAGTCAATTGATTATCAGTCAATGAACAACTGGCTGCAACTTTTGTTATGTAGACTAGAAATGATAAATATAGGTTTGTGTTTGTATTATATGTGAAATGGGCTATAGACTTATAATCTGTAACAGAAACTGTAAACAAAGCAAATTTTCAATTTGGAATGTATAAAATCCTACTTCCCTTCTCTTAGAAGTCTAGAGCTGGGGTGTCAAACTCGCAGCCCGCAGGCCGGATGCGTCATGCGCTGGCCACTCCCACGCCCGGTTTAGTGAAGGGGGAAAAAGTTGCGATACGTCACGTGACAACGCCGTGACGATGCGAGTTTGACAGCCCTAGTCTAGAGTATAAACTATAAAATGTCACCATCAGCACCCAACAAGCAACACGCACAGAGACAAAAGTTTGTACCTCTGGGATGTCAATTAATCTTCTTAACTTCTGATCCCTATGGTTCCAGTCTAAGATAAAATATTTCAAGGACGTCAGCTTAAGGCCTTCTGAGGAGAAAGGAAAAGATGGCTATTGAGAACAAAACATCTGCATGTCAAAATGATTCTTAGAGTTGGTTTTGTTGCTGTTCAATTACAAGGCAGGTAACTTTTGCAGATTTAGGCCTGTCCATCTCAGCTGTTTAAAGCAAAGTTCCTGTTCAGCTTCTGAGTATGAAATCTTCCCATTTTGACAGAAAAGGAGGAAAAGCCAGGTATTTTAGCCTTACCGATGGCTAAAAGGGTGGCTGCCAAATTTCAGGGAGCGGAGTGTACCATAGGACAGGGGCTGCGACAGAAAAACCATGCTTCCTGGTTCCAATCAGAAGACAGTATTTGGTGGAAGGGACCAGGTAGATGTCCTTAGGGAAAGGCGGTCCCACAGGTAGCCTGGCCATACGCTATATAGGGCTTTAAAGGTGATGACCAGCATCTTGAATAGTATCTGGAAAGAAACTGGCACCCAGTGTAGCTTGCGCAACAGAAACGTTAAATGAATAAACCTAGGGGCCCCATTACTGTATGCGCTGCTGTATTTTGGACCAGTTGAAGTTTCTGGATGGTCTTCTAGATGGGTCTGAAGTGATACAATTGCACACACAAAAGGGACAGGGTTTGTGTCATGACACTGCTTTAATGAATTCACTTAACACCTTCTGTGCAGCAGCTCCTATACCCGTTTTATTTCAGTAATTCTTAACTTTTTAAAATTCTTCCTATGATTGGAATAGTTGAAAAATAATTATGTTTCATTTTCACATAACTTCAAGTTATAATGTAACTTTCTACCTTGTTGTATTAGTGCTTTTATCCTTCCAGGTGTCCCAACTCCCACATGAACAACATCTTTTTCCAGCATTTGCATTTGTTCTTGTATCTATTTCAAGAAAGCAGAAAGGGGAAAAGGTAGATCAGGAGACAAGAAACTTAATTATAACCATTTCTTCTTCCCTCTAAAAGGTTCAAAAGTGTACTTACATGACAACTCTATATGGAAATTCAACATTGTTACATGGAAAAACAATACAGCAAAACTCAAAATCTATAATTGAGCCAGATCTACTTTATGGCAGGGCCCAATGGCTTGTCGACTTGTTTTTATGTAATTGCTGATTTTTCAAGTCTGAACACAAATTGTTTGGAGCAGTTCCTCTGCTCCAAAAGTCTTACACTATGCAGAATGATGCACACAGGTTGTTTTTCAATTTATGCTTCCTTGGCAAATAAAACATTACGTATTTCTTTACATCTTAGATGCTTTATGCCAGTCATCAAGTTATGCACTCCTTAAAAAGGAAAATGGGAGGGAGGGAGGGAGGG
>QLTV01002927.1:374221-394206 GCA_003457575.1 Thermophis baileyi | reverse complement strand
CATACACACACACACACACCCACCCACACAATCCTTTCTCCCTTTCCCTGCGGAAGGAAGGATATATATCTATGTGTGTGTGTGTGTGTGTGTGTGTGTGTGTTATATTTTTACATAAATAAAGGGAGACTAGTATAGATCTATTTCAAGCAATTTAGCTATCATCAGCTAGCCACACCCTTATGGGATTAGAACCTGGGCCACTTGCCTAACAAGTTCTAAGGTTCTAATCCCATAAGGGTGTGGCTAGCTGATGAGAGCTAAATAGCTTGAAATAGATCTATACTAGTCTCCCTTTATTTATCTAAAAATATAACATATAGAAACGGACTGTCGTTTGTAATTAACTGTCTGGATGGCCCCTGGAGGGGCCGAAAGGCAAAAAGGAAGCAGTATGCTTCCTCCCATATTTGGGTATACCAGGTGATTTAACAGAGAGAAATATATATATATATATATATATACACACACACACACACACACATACTTGCACAAAATATACCGTATTTCTATTTAGATAAAATTATAGTACTTCCCTTTGACTGTATTTACCTTTAGATGTTTTGCAAATAATTTCATAACCCTCCCATCTCCTTTGAACGTTGCCATTGATCTAAGAAAGAACATACTGTTAATAAAAGAAAACTGAAAACATGAAAATGACAGAATTTTTGCACTAAAATTAGAACACCAAATTTATCCAAAAGAAAATGAAAACAGAAATATATATATAATTCCATTCTGTAACTTGAAAGCCATACTTATGGTTTTTTTTCCCTCAGCCAGGAGGAAAAAGGAATATTTTTGTTCTGGATGCGAGAAGGTTCAGGTTCAGATCCTGAAGACTCATGCAAGTGGGAGCTAAGTCAAGACATCTTGCAGCTGCTGCTTTCAAGCTTTTCACACAGCCTACTGATAGCTAATGTTACCTGACTTGATTAGGATGCAACTGACTAGGATGCATTTATTATTTAATCACCTGAATTAATACTTTGCATATACGAATCACTTTTTATTTTTAAAAAATGCAGTTCAAATATATAGGCTGGGACTACACCAGTATGTTTCCCAAGTATTGTGAGACCAGGATTTAGAGAATGATCCAGTCCTATTACCAATAGTGATTGAGAAAACTCGATACCCTAGTTGTCCCTTTAATTCGTTGGTTTTGGGAAAAACCTTAGAAAGGATTCTCTCCTAATGGCAAACAGGATACCTGATGAGTTCCAGACACCGGAGAGCAGAGCTGCAAATTACTAGCATCACCACTGATGACTTCTCTGTGTGGTTTTTACGGAGCTTTGCCCATTTAGGACAGACTGAAATGTGAAAAACAAAGATTCAATAAATGAAGTAATGCGACATTATATTAGAAAATAGTGAGGTAGCCTGCTAATGGAGCACAGCCTGTGCCTACACAAATTAACTAATGTCCTAAATAAGGAATCACATAACAGCTTCTTTATTTTAAAAGTAGATATACAGGGTGTACCAAAAGCCAGAAACCATAGGCCAATCACAATGTTTTATTAACTTTATTAATGTTACTGTACTTAGGAATGTTCAAAGATCATGTATCAACCAAGTAAGGAAGTATTTAGAAGAAATTGGCCACAAATTTGAACATTTAATGTTCTTTATATAATAAGTTTATAGGGCCTGCCTGACTTTTGATATATTCTGTAATGAGAAATGAAACTGCATCCTAAATAATAGCTTACCATACTCTTCTTGAATACATAAAAGGAAAAAAAGGAAAATTCTAGTGAATTAAACAAGAAAATAACTAGCAAAGTTAAGTATACATATTAATAGATAAGTTAAATAGAGATAGAAGATAAATAGAAGATAATATTCTATAATATTATTATAGACTATTCTATACTACGCAATCCCAACTCTTCGAATTCCAGTGGTTTACATTAAAAAGTGGCCAATGTGTAGTCATGCAAGAAAAAAAAAGACACAAATATTGTTAGGATGGAACTTAACATGAAGCCCACAGAGCAAAGCTATGCCATTGTCACATAATTCTAGAAAATACAAACTCTTGCTCAATCCTGCTAATACCTTGGCTATAATCAGATTGGTCATTGCATAAACTATTGTCAAATAATGCCAACTATGATTACCATGTAATTCTCTCCAAACATCTTTCAGTCTATTTCTATTAATAAATTTTCTTAAATCTGTATTATTATACTTTAGTTCCGCTTTTGATGGATTGGATTTGTCAATTCCGCTATCCATAACCATATTATAATCACCTGCCATTATCACATAGCCTTTTTTGTCTTCTTCTATTTCTTTATATACCCTATTACAAAACTCTCTTTTGTTTATATTAGGTGCATACAAGTTTGTCCATAAATCAAGCTTTGAATTATAAGAAATCTTCCCATATCATCCCTTTTTATGGCTTTTATCATAAATTCACATCTTTTAGCTACAATGATTGCTACCCCTCTTGCTTTTGATGTACCAAATGCCTTTTCATATACATCAGCCCAGTATAACTTAAATTCATTCACCCCTTCTTTCTTTTGATGTGTTTCTTGTAAAAATACAATATCTATCATTGACATTCTGAGGAGCTGACAAAAAAAATTGCAAATAGCAAGCACACAATTGTGGGCACTTGGCATATCTGTGAACAGATTGCCAAGCACCCAGATCGTGATCACATGACTGAGAGAGCCAGCACAATGGTTTACAAGAGCCATAAGTGTTCTATGGGCCATAAAGCACCTTTCCAAGACTGTTGTAATTTCAGACTAGCTCTGCTATTTGCTAAAATGATACTCGTGATATAATCAACCTATGCCCCAAGCATTAACCAATAGTTAATCAATAATGTTGCTAAAATGGCATCTCACTAATTTAATCAGTCTCAAAGATTTACCTCCAATATCATATAAACCAGACAAGTTTATATTATTATATTATTTCTTCTGCAAAAAAGAAGAATGGACAAGAATGTGAATGCATGATGTGGCTGAGAGTTACATAAGGCCCAGGGGTCATCCATTTTATCATATGAGCTTCTGTCTTGGCCTCGTCAGATTAAATGGAGACTGTAAGTAAAGTGGCATTTTTTTCTTTTTCATTATTGCTTTTATCATAATCTTTATTACAAGCTCTCATGGGTAATATTTGTTAGTATAACTGAAAATAAAGCAACAACGATGAAACTTTAAGTGTGTTTCAAAATTAAACATATTTAAGTCCATTTTTCAATTCAGCTTTAACAGAGGGATTATTAAAATTGTTTGTTCTCCCTATTTGGTTTTTGATTATCAGCATTCAATTATATCCAATCTACATTATGAATATAGCATATGAAACTAGAAGCTACATTGTTCAACATGACAGAATAATACTTTATACTACAAAGTAAGCATTTTCTGAAAAAGCATAATATAAACACACAATTAACATACGCGTGTATATTATCTCAAATTATTTTAAGCCTTTTAAGAAAAGAATGACATAGAATGACTTCTGACTAAATTACTACTTACTTTCTTTCAGGTAGGAAGAAAAGCTGTGGGTGAGATCATTGGCAGGGAGGAAGCAGGAATCTGAAACCATAATAGACAACTATTGTTGCTTAATGCTACAGCTAAGACCTTGGATTAAATTTTCAGGAAGCTGCTTTGTTATAAGCCAGGCAAAATGCTCTTTCAGAAAGCAGAATTTTGCAAGCACCCAAAATTAATAACAAAAAGCTTTAAAGTGGATTAACCAAATGATGGGAACAATATTGAACCCAATTTAGATTCTTTTCAAAGTTATCTCTCTATTATCCTTACAGATATTTTCACTGAACTGGATGTATTTGTGATGAGATACTTTATAGCTTTCTCATTTGAGACCAGGGTTATAACCATTATGACAAAATAGAATGTGCAAACTGTTAAGCCACTAGCCCAACCCAGAACACCAAATCCAAGGTGAGTTTCACACTATCATCAGCCCTCAACAACAACATTGCATAGGTATGCTATCTTGCTTCCCTTAATGGGATTTCTTTAGTGATTAAAAACAGTCTAAATACAAAAACCCACACATACATAGGATAAATATAAATAAAGATGTAAACTTCCTTCTTACAAATATCCATGAACATGGCAGGGCAACTCTATAATAAAAACTTCACATGGAAGCATTCTTAAATATCTCCAACAGCTCCTTATGAAATTTTGAGAATTATTTAGTGATTCCAAAACTTTTTCTCATTTTCAATCATGCAGCTCTGTGATTTATAAAGTATTTTGTTAACTAAATAAAATAAGTATTCAATAGTGCTCTTCATCTACATTCCAGGACAATTTATTTAAAAACAGAATAAAAGTATAAATCCATGACATACTGTATATAGCAAGTCAGCATGGACAACAATAATGAATTATGCAACTATAAGGAGATCACAATCTTCTACCAGAACTCTCTTGATATTCATATCTTTTCTTCATGTAGAAATTCCAGTGAATCTTTCTTTCATTGATATTACCGTAAAATAATATCTTATTCAAAAATTTGTCACACTATAGGGATTTTAAAAAAAAAGCTAATAGAAATCAGGTATTGATACTATATAGCAATGTAATAAGGCAATTGATTACGGGACACTGATTAAGACATTGTGTTATGGTGCATTAAGGTGCAAAATGGTGGAGCAAGTTAGCTGCATATCTTCTAGTTACAAAATAATTCTACTTTGCTTTGCTAATTTAAATTTTATTCTGTGCCTCCATTAAATGATTCAAAAACTTTTATCAGTTAAATCAATTAAAAATATCTGAGTGATCAATTAAAAAGCCCTTGTTTATATTTATATAGAGTTTTATTCATTTGAAGTCCCGGCTGCCAGCCATAAGATAGTGAAAGTTTGTGGTATGAGTACGAATGCTTGTCTCCATAAGAATCCTATATATATGACCGGTACAATTTTTATGATTATGCTGATGATAAATGTTCTGTCAAAACCACATAGCCATCATATCTCCATATCCATATGGAGTTATTAGTTCACACAAACATCACATATCTAAAAGCAGCATCTGAAAAGTCTGGGAGCTATCAGAGTAGCAGTGGGAGTAGTACCTCACTGATTTTCTCCTTATTACCTGGCAGTTTTAATTCTTCTAGTTCAATCACAGAACGTTTGGCTCCAAAATGTTCATTAAGCATTTTTTGTACATCTGCTGGGACACCTGGCTTTGGTACAGTTTCTGTGAGAAGATCAGAAATTTTCTTCTACAAAAGGAAAGGAAAAAAGGAAGGCATAATCCATATGGTGTGGAGCTAATAAATACATTGCAATTTTTTTCATTTGCTTCTAAACTGGACAATGATAGCCATTTATATCCTAATACTTGAAAAATGTTATAGCTTACAACAGGAGTGTCAAACTCGCGGCCCACGGGCCAGATGCGTCACGCCCACCCCCGGTTTAGCGAAGGGGGGAAAAGTCACAATACGTCACGTGATGATGTGACGCCACGAGTTAGATACCCCTGGATTACAACAACAACAAAAAATAGATTCAGTCTTGACAAAATAACATGAATGACAATAAAATGATAATAAAAAACAAAACATAAACAGTGCATATCTTCATGAATAGCCTGAAGAATATGTAGCCTTCCCCGTTTCTTTCATCCACACAAATAAAAGTTTTCTGAATTGCTTACCATGTTTCTGTTACCAGCCTTCCCGATTCTGCCGTTATGCAGATGTGGGAAAGTGCCTACTGGGAAAAATAATTATTTCCAGCAACCATAGTGGGAACTCCCTAAGAGTGTCAGGTGTTTCACAGCTGCAAAGTGCCTAGAGGAAAGCAGCTTTTAAACTTGCAAGATTTTGTTAATGTAGACTTATAATAAAGTAGAAGTAGCTCAGCTGGTCTGTTTTCTGTATGATATATCTGGGAAGGTTGACATCAATTTTGCAAGTTTGAAAATACAAAGCTCCCATTGTATCTTTTATAGCCTGAGAAGTTAGGGAGAGTCCCTTCTGAGCCTCTTTCTCCAGCTATTATATCCACTCTTACCTGATGGTTCTCTAGGCAGCATCTCTTCACCCCCTTTCTCAAATCTTTCTCATATACCATGGATGGCTATTGTCACCTGTGTGTCACTGAGAATGTTTAGGGACTGTTTCAGAGATAACAGGATTGAGACTCTGGTTAAAGTTGGATCTTCTGGAATAGTTGGGATTATTGCTTCTGCACTGCCCTCCCTACCTCAGCTGCTGGATTCTATTGCCAGGCTGAGGTTGTTGGTCCTTGGGGACTATAACCTGCCACCTACTGATGTTAAATCTGGAGTGGTTCAGGAATCCATTGTATCCATGGCAACCATGGGCTTTTTCAAAATAATAGAGGACCCAGTGTATACCTGGTGTATGTGTGTGTCACACATTAGATATGGTTTTTGCCTCAGGGCAGTTATAGTGCAATCTGGCATTGGAGACATTACCATCAGTTCATTGCCATGGAGAGATCAGTCTTGGGTTGTCCTCTGGCTCACTGGGATCACCCAACCCTACAGGGAGCCATGGTCTGTTAGGGTGGCCTACCTAGACAACTAATGAACCCTACTGGATTCCATAGGGCATGTGGGTTTTCCCTAAAGATCTGTCTAGTGGTTCAGTTAAAGCCTTGATTGCAGCCTGAATAGACAAGTGACTGAGGCCCTGAATGCCACTGAAGAAAGACAAAGAGTGAATCTGACCAAACATTAGACATATTAGGGCCTACATCATAGCAATAAGGGCGACAAAATGTATTTGGCTGGGCAACACCTATTTGCCCTAAATGACTATTCTATGCTTTTTAATATTTACTCTTCTTAAATTGCCAGGAGGAGGAAGATTTGTTGGATATATTCACTGCCTTGAGTTATTTGTAAAAATAATAAAGGCAAATATAAATAAATAATTGCAAGTCATAATATTCCATATAATATTGCCTCTGCTTCCCATCATGCTTTTGGTCAAATGAAGATTTGATATATCACTTTTTAAAACAGGATAAGGTGCACATTAGATTTCCATGCATTGAGTTATGTTATGGTCAGTAACGCAAGCAATTTTACCCTAAGCGTGCAAATTAGGAAGTCTAATCTAGAGACTACATTTTAAACCAACACAATGTTGTCTGTATCCTACCACCTGGGAATATATATAGTAATAAATATATCAGCCATCCTTGAGATGCTTTTTACTAAGAATGGCAAAATATGACTAATAGACTCAGAAAAATAATATATTTGTTTTTATATTAGATACATAAATATACATATAGAATACATTCCAAGTTCAGTTCCATTTAGAATAGGATTTTTGGATAGAATATTTTAGATTAGACTACAATTGTATTTTTCCTTGAAATGGAGGGAAAATGAAAAGTGACAGAAGAAATATAAATGATATTGAGACTAGTTAATATATCATTTATTATTTTAAACAATCATTATGAAATAAAAAATCTGTATGATTTTAAATATTCATTCGAAATATTAATCAGGAATTACCTTTCTTTTTCTCTTTGGCTTCATTTCAAATTCTTTTTCATCCTTAGATTTGTCTTTCTCAACATTGAGGAAGCATTCTGTAGTCTGGAAGGGAAAAAAAAGATGATTATGAGCTGGCATTTGGAAGGACTTTAAAATACAAAGGCAATGATATGGCATGTACATGGTAGCCAAGACTTTACAGGAAATGAGAATTTTTGAAATCATGTTCTTGTTCTATTAAGATCAACAGAAGAACAGAAACTATTCCATAGCAATATAAAGGAACAAAAGGGAACCAGGCAGATAAAAAATTGGACAAAAACAAACTGTATAATAAAATATTTATTATAACAACATTGACTGAATATATTGTTATCAATCAGTTAAGAGGAAGTTTTAAATATTACATTTAAAAAATCTGCAAGGGGTATTTTAATGGTCTTAGTTTTTGTTGATCTTGATCTCTAGCCTAAAAGAGATATTGTTTTAATATGGATCTTGAATTTTGCCTACTGTCTTGCCTATTGAATAACTTAACCGCAATGCAAAGTAGAATAAAGCTGATATTTGTATTATAACGGCATAATTATTTCCCAAATATTAGAGCTCATAATAAGGTAGCTCTCTTTTCTGCATTTATCAACAGAATAAATTGGGCATGATGGTCAGATAATCTTTCATGCACTGAAAAAGTCTCGGAAGTGAACTGGGAGTTCGCAGGTCTTGTCCTTCCTTCAAATATACCTTGCAAAGATATCTTCCATGTCAGGGGTGGGTTCCTCCCGGTTCGGACCGGTTCTCCCGAACCGGTAGCGGCCTGCTGGTGACGTCACGATGATGTCACCGAACTGGATCGATCGGTGCCGGTCCGTGGGTGCCACCATCTTTTTTTTTTAATTTTTTTTTTTTTGAAATTTTATTTTTTCTTCTGCGCATGCACAGAAGCCGAGTTTCTGGCACTGCGCATGCAGTCACCATCTTGTTTTTGGCTTTAAAAAAAAATTGGGTTTTTTGCACTGCGCATGTGCGCACGCCCACGAGGCGCGGCCACGCAGCGCAGGATGAAGGAACCGGCAGCGAGGTAAGTTGGAACCCACCCCTGTTCCATGTCCATGTATTCAGCAAGAATGAGAAGCGACTATATGCCTGGACATTTTCCACATGGAAACAGATACTCAGTTGAACGATGCATAAATACTTAAGAGTCCTTGCTCAATGTCTTGCAAGGGTGGATGGGTTACTTGCAGGGTTACAGATGGGTCTTCTTATGTAACTTTCTAACATACTCCTTGAATCTTAAACTGAGATAGTCAAGCATTTGAATAGTATACTTTCCATTCAACAAACAATGACTTCATTAAATGTTTTTCACTGTGCACTAGATTGCTTTCTATTAGTGAAAATAAAATCAACCAACCTTTTTCCTTTTCTTTGAAGAAACAAAAGTTGAACTTGAAGTCTGCTGAATTGTTTCACTTGTATTAGCACATTCTTCCTCATTATCTGAAAGTGCTAAAGACAAAAGCATATTTCAAAAACACCTTCCGCATTCTATTGTTCTCCTAACAAACCCTGAGTTTGTTGAACTTGGCAACGTGGTTAGGTAATTATTAATATGGAAGAGAAACAGACTACTAAGATTCTTAAAAGACAGTACTTTTAACAAATTTTGTTGAAGTATTCTCTGAGTAAGTAAAAATAGAAATGTTTATAAGAGAAGAAAAACTTTTAAAAAATAAGCCAACAATGCTTGACATAATACTTATAGGTTTCAGGACTCACTGAATGTTGACCACAAAGGAATGGGAGCAGATAGAGGAAAAACTGGAAGGATATGGGAGATGGAGCACAATCACGTGACCACAAGATGCTATAACCATGTGGGCCAGTTTCTAAGTGCCTAAAATGCAGTCACGTGACCTGGGGTTGGTGCAACAGTTAACGATGGCGTAGTTTGCAGGCCATAAAGCACCCTTTCTAAGGCTGTCATAACTCCGCCCAGTGTTTATTAATTTGTTTCATTTTATTTACTTATTATTATTGTTGTTATTATTGTTGTTGTTATAATATAACTGAACATAAGTTGAGGACCACCTGTAAAAAGGACTGCAAAATATTTACAAAATATAAGTCAGAAGCAAAAAGCAAGGTTGTGTTTATATTTTTTTAAAACTCCTCTCTTTTTTTTCAATTGCCATGATAGAGACATTTGTTTTAAATCACATTGGAAACAATACATTGTGGCAGCTGTCTTCTTTGCTAACTTGCTTATATTCTTTACACTATTTCAAATAATAAAATAAATTCTAATTCATTAGATTCTAACATCCTAGAGATTTTCAATAGATTGCGGTATTCTTTCCCAAGCACTGAAAGACATTTGCACAGCTCTGTTCATATGCTGAGTCAACTACTAACCAAAATAGCTATTGCATACTGTAACCGAGGAAACTTCTATAGCTTGTAGCTTGCCAAGAAAATCTAACTGCTAACTTTAACATGTCTTCATAGATCCTGACTTGGCAGGTCCAGAAAATGGAAAGGGACACATATCCAAAGCTGAATAATAAATAGCCTCGCCTCCTGTATACACTTGTACATACTTGCTCAAGAACTCTGAAAGGAGATGAATAACTTCTGCGACAGAATTTTAAGAACAATGCACCACCTGTCAATTGCTTATCTTCCCACCAGGCAGGAAAGCACATAAAGTAAGCTCTACACTTTCATCCTGGAAATACCACAATTGCTCAGACAAGCAATAGAGGTCCCTTAAAGGTAAAGTAAAAGTTTCTCCTGTCCAGTTGTGTCTGACTCTAGAGGCAGTGTTCATCTCTGTTTCTTAGCCGAGGAAGCCAGCATTGTCCGAAGACACTTCTATGGTCATGTGGCCAGAATAACTATACACCAAGGTGCACAGATTGCTGATACCTTCCCACTGAAGTGGTACCTATTTTTCTACTCACATTTGCATGCTTTCAAACTGCTAAGCTGGCAGGAACTGCTGCAGGTAATGGGAGCTCACCCTATCACATGGCACATAGATCTCGAACCCAAGCTGTCAGCTTTCCAGCTGACAAGCTCAGTGTCTAACCATTGAGCCTTAATAATATGTAAATATCTTTGGTGAAAATGACCACTACTACAGAACCATTACAATACACTTAGTCTCGTTTTAAAACAAATTTCTGGTCTAAATTTCCATTCTTAATTAATTGGTAGGAAATCCCAATTGCTTATAGTGATTTAATAAAACATAGCAGCCTCCAACATTGGCTCTCAATCTAATACTGTATATGTGACACAACAGAGAAATAATACTCAATGAATATGATGAGAATGAGAATATAATAGACCATTAATATGACTTCTAATAAATTGTAATTACCTATTACACTAGTTACTAGAATTATTGTTCTGCCTGCTTCACCTTGGAATTCAGGATTGCAGGTAGTTTCACAATTTAGACACTGATCAATATGGCATCTTGTGCTTGCAAAACAAGGCCTTGGAGACATGTATATATAACAAAATATAACTATATAATGACATCCTATTTCATTTTTTTTACAGTAAACACAGTGTACCCTATCTTTTTCAGGACCCTAAAATCATCTTATATATTGAGTATGCATAGTACTCTATTCTGAGTTGCCCAAATGATTGTAGATTATCAATGATTAGCCTTATACCCCAACATTTTATACACCCACACACCCACACCCACCATAAACCTTTATTTACAATGCTTCAAATTATATGTTACCTAAAGGTCCTCTTCATGTACGTCATTTATATTACAAAAAAGTCATCCAATCTTTAATTGATTTACATACACATATATAATTTCAAAACTCATAGATTCATTTCCTTTCTTTCCCATGTTAATTAACAACCTTGTTGCATTCCTGTAAAAATAATATTTAAAAAACAACAACAGTACTATTCAATCTTATATTCTAGTGCTATTCTTATTCTTTTGCTATTCTGATACTATAAGCAAGAAAAGATCTCAGAGCCAAAACTGTTTTGAGGTATAAAACCAATTTTGATAAAGAGGCAAAAAATATTAATAAAATTGAAACAAATTAATAAAGTAATTTTCTAACTTTCTATATTGCTTTAAAGTATTTGATTATGGAATTTTAAGTCGTATTTGTTATTCAAACTAGCCCCCAAAAGATAAATCAGTACAATACACAACCCTGGTGGTACAGTGGTTAAAGTGCCTTACTCTGTCCACAGCCTGGAATTCGATCTGATGGGCCTCAAGGTTGACTCAGCTTTCCATCCTTCAAAGGCTGGTAAAATGAGGACCCAGATTGTTGGGGACAATATGCAAATAATAATGCTTCTACAATGTAAACTGCTCAGAGACTGCTGTAAAGTGCTATGGGGTGGTATATAAGCCTAAATGCTATTTCTACTGCCAACTGTAATATAAGGATTATTCATGAAGATAACTCAACAATTAAACAGATGAGTAATCTTACTAGCATTTTGTTATTTTTTTTTAAAGATATCTTTGCCATTTCTCAATGAAATAGTATATCTTTTTCTTAAAGTTGTCATATCCTATCTACCAAATCTTCCTTCAACAGCAGATGGTTTTGTCTCCTAAATATAATTTGCTTTGCAAGTTCAGTCAAGTTTCTTCTCCATTTTTAATTGCTATAATTCTCAGTTAATTCCAAATGGCATCTCATCAGCCTAGAAATGTTGCGAATTAACATGATTGTTGTTAAAGGAAGACATTTTTCAGACAGATGCCAACTACTCTAAATTTAATATTTCCTAGTTACATTAAAAACTGGATAGAAAAATACTCAGGAGCAGCTGAAATTTCAAAGGAGCAGAGACTGATTAAGTCTGTCTACATAGCCTGAATTCCATCTTAAATCTCACACGCACTGCAGACTTTTGGGCTCCCCATGTCAGCAATTTTTCCCCTTTCCAGTCTAGTTCTATTTAATCAGCAGCCTACAGAAACGTATGGAAGAAGCAGAATCTTTGCTCATTACTTTGTGTCTTTTTTTGTATATTTACAGTTATACTCAATGATTTGGGAACTTTAGCAATAGCAATAGCACTTAGACTTATATACCGCTTTACAGTGCTTTACAGCACTCTCTAAGCGGTTCACAGAATCAGCATATTGCCCCCAACAATCTGGGTCCTCATTTTACCCACCTCGGAAGGATGGAAGGCTGAGTCAACCTTGAGCCGGTGAGATTTGAACCGCTGAACTGCTGAACAGTCAGCTGAAGTAGCCTGCAGTACTGCACTCTAACCACTGCGCCACCTCGGCTCTTCTTTTTCTCCTATTGGACCACCATTGTTACTTATGCTGCATCATTTTCTATTTTAAATAGCAAGAAATTTGCTACCATTAATACACATCTTTTTTAAAAAAAAATATTACTCTGTACTTGATCAGTTAAAGAAATGTTGAGAAACTGAAAATTTAAACTTACCTAAACCCACTTTGTAGTTTTCCCCAATTTGTGCCTGACATATTAAACTACAGTTCCAGAATTCTCGGTTGATATGATTGGTGCTGTGCTTCTGTGGACTTATATTTCCAAAATGCATCCTATACCTGAAACTGAATTCTGGGGACTAATAGTGTAGTTCCAAAACACATCCTATTCATCATGCCCTATTAAGTCAAATCAAATTGTTCAAATGATCTTTCTAAAAATTGATGTTCTCCTTTCATATCTTTTAAACAATGCAGTCATAGTTTCTCAATGAGTCATTTTTAACAGATAGGGCATATATTCAGGGGTGGGTTCTAACTTACCTCGCTGCCGGTTCGCTTCCTCCTGCGCCGCGTGGCCACTCCTCGTGGGCGCGCCTCATGGGCGCGCGCATGCGCAGTGCAAATTTTTTTTAAAAAAGCCCCCCAAAAAAGCCAAAAACAAGATGGTGATGCATGCGCAGTGCCGGAAACTCGGCTTCTGCGCATGCACAGAAGAATAAATAAATAAATAAATAAATAAATAAATAAATAATTTTTAAAATTCAAAAAAAATTCAAAAAAAAAGATAGCAGCGCCCACGGACAGGCACCGACCGAACCGGATCCGTGACGTCATCGTGACGTCACCAGCGGGTCGCTAACAGTTTGGGCGAACCGGTCCAAACCGGGAGGAACCCACCTCTGCATATATTGTCAACAGACAAGTGCAGCACAATATCTTATAAACTGTAGTACAAATTTGTTTATTGTTACTACGTAAAATGGCTGGCATACTCCAGTGGAAAGCTTTTTCTTCTATCCAGGCTTAATAAAGCTACAGAACCAAAAGAGAAGGAAAGGCTAAAGACAATAATCCTTCAAGCATCTCTGTATTGGAAACGACACACAGAGATAAAAATGACACAGGATGCAATTGTAACATGCATGGTGCTCATACCTATATTTACTTGCAGCAAGCAAACGTTTACAGCTTGCATTTTGTTCTATTCCTGCTGCAAAGAATGACAGGAGAAGAGGTCAGCTTTCCAGCAAAGTTGCCTCTCTCAAGTACTTGAGAAGGAAAGCAGGGAAAGGGGTTGGTTTATATTTAGAGTTTCATTTAAATTAGTTCCAGGATTTATGTATCTCTTCCTTAAAGTGCTATCTTAGATCCTTGAATTTAATACTACTGCATCTATGGCTCAAAATACAAATAGGGAATGAAGCATTTTGGAACAAGCTGCTCTGGAGCATTTGAAATAGGTGTTCTTGGGTGCTCATAAAGGAAAAGAAACATTAAAGTTTACATCTATAAAGACAAAAGACTCCCTTTTGGCTCACCAGGATTTAAATATGCAGAAGAGGAAATTACCCAAAAGGCTGTCTTCTTAAAAATGGTAAGCTTTTATATTCCTATACGATACCCCCCAAAATTAATCTATAGAACCATTCTAGATTTACATTCAATGTGAACTCTGTTAATGGAAACAATATAATTCTAATTCAGATACAAATTTTAGTTAATTAAGAATGTTTAATTTCCATTCTTTTATTAATAAAAATAGACAACCCTAATAGATCACGCACAAAACTTGTATGAAGTTTTGAAGGACACAATCTCTGTTTTAAAAACTTTTATCTGGTTGCCAGGAACAAATTATTAATAGAAATTTAGAGTACAAGTTCTGAGAAAGAAAGAAAATAAAAGAAAGTAAAAATAAAATATCTATATAGAGAGACAATATTTAATTGTTTTAATGACAGACAAATGTATGGACACTCTCTTCTGGTGTGTGCATTTTAATAATCTCAGGGGGAAAAATCAAGCCCTTCATTATGTTGCTATATAATTAACTTAGAATACTATAGTGTTGGGAGTATTTCTTTTGGAAAGTCAATATTAGCCCAGACAGGTGTTGTTATTGAACAAATTATCAAACACCTCAGTGTTAATTTCCTTTTTGTGTTATTGAACTTAGTGATCATAATTTAGTCTTATTTTATTTATATGATTTTATTTTTCTATTGTTTTTAATTTTTATGTATTGCATTTTTTCCTGATATATGTTAATATAAAGCAGTTACAAATATTTCAAGAAATATCAAAAAATATCAACTATGTGACATGTGCTATTTTATCTCAAGCTCCTTTTCCCCTCTCCAACTCAACTAATGATTTATAAATAATCCTTTTAATTATGATGATACATCCTATAACAGCTTATTTCAACTCCTAGTCAAGAGCAAGAGAAACTGTAGATATATGTAAACAAAATCCAATTTAGGAAGCTAAATCAATTTCATACTAGAGTTTAGGCTTAGTCTGTATATATTTCTTTCCAAAATTTCCTATTTAGGGAGACAGTGACACACTCTGGTTTGCCTTGATGCATTTCACTACCTTTGATTTCTAGTTCCCTTACCCCAATCCAGGTTTATGAAATGTGAGCAAGGTAAATATGCAGTGTGCACATGAATATTAGGGATTGTTCATTGTTCAATTTGTTAATGGGCCATGAGTGAACTTCAGTTGAGTTATCTTTTTCAACTCTAGAAATCCAGGATAATATTATTCATTTGGAAAAGTTAAATTTCTGTATTTAAAAGTAAATGTGTTGCTTATTAGACTTCTCAATAGATTCTGCTAGCAGGAAGCTGGAAGAGATTCAATGTCTTATGTCTTGTTGAAGGCATGCCAAAATACAGCGCTGATGGTATTGTGACCACACCTGGTGACGGTGAATTCATAATTTAATAATGCATTATATAATGACCTACTTCTTTTGAATTGTCCTTAACCATCCCACATTTATTTCATTATTATACCTTAACTTCTATTATTGTGAGAAAGAAAATTATTCTTCTATATTTTCTGTGACATAATTTATATGTAGCTACTGTATCTTCCATTATCTGCCTCCTTGCAAAGTTCAGCCATTGAAGGCAAAGCAGACACGTTCAACAGAGGGTTTCCCAAATGGTAGGAGTTATTTCTAAGGGAAATGCGTATTTCTGAATTATTGAGTTCAGTGATAATCAGGTGATTGTGATTCCTACAGGAATAATAATAATTAAGACAGGCCAATACAGGTTAAAGTCCATCTGCCCCACGGAAAATCAGTGGGTGATTTTCATGCTGTCACTCCAGCCTATAGTAGGTATGATACATAAAAAATGAGTGTCTGAGTGTTTGATGGAGATTGGGTAGAAGTGATGGAGCATCCTGGAAGAAGTAACGTAGGTAGTCCTTGTTAAGTAATCACAATTTGAACTGGCAATTCCATTGTTTAGTGAAGTATTTGCTAAGTGAAACTGTGACTATGCTTATTATCTTATTTCACTTTTCCTTTGTTTTATAGACCTTCAAAGGTCATAAATGTTAGGACAGGTAGAAAAGTTACTTTTCCATCGCTGTTGTAACCACAAATGGTTGCTAAATGAGGTAGTCGCTAGAGGACTTCCTGTAGCTCAGGGCTGTCAAACTCCTGGCCCGCGGGCCGGATACGTCACATGGTGGCCACACCCATTTTAGCGAAGGGGGGAAGAGTCCCGATACATCACGTGATGCCGCCGTGATGACGTGAATTTACACACTTGCTGTAGCTTGTTTGGGCTAGAATCATTTTTTTTAAAAGCAATCAACACTATTTTTAATATATTTTCTTCATGTTGCTGTACTAATATCAGACCTACCGTAATAATACTTTAAAGCATACTAGCCCAGGGTCGAACTATTACCTTACCTTAGCAAAAACAGACAAAGGGATAGAAAGAAGGAACAGTAGGTAAGTAAAGGTAAACGCCTTCATTTCTAGCTCAAGTTTTCTATCTTTTCTTGATTTTGTCTGTGCAATTATATCATTAGACCATTTTGATGGATAAATCTATAAAGAATGTAAACTTTGGAGATGCCATTCAAATATGACTTAGTGAAATTATTCTTCTATATTTTTTGTGACATAATTTATGTCCAGCACTTATGTCCAAATAGTTTGAAATATTATGGTATTAGTATGTAACAACTATTGTTGTTTTGCAATAATTTAAAACTGTGCCTGGTGAAACATTCTGAAACCTCTTGCAAATTTCAAAAATAGCCCAAATATTTACCGTATTATGTTATTACTCCTATTAAGTCAGTTTGCAATACTCAAATCTGCTATAAAGTTGTATTGTGACATGAAGTACTCTATACAAAATCATTTGCCAATTTTTTTTTTTACTTCTGGTTCATATTTTATCAAAGGAGCACTTAAATTCTCCACTCAGAAATGTTCCTTCTGAACCTCAGAATACTTAAGGAATTACTTAGGGAACTATAAAGATGAACTATGTATGATGTCAGAACAAGGCATGCACATTTAAGGGCCATCACTGATGTTTGCCTGCAGTTGTGCATAGTCAGAGCTAAAATATTGATGTCAACTAACTTATAATAAGCACATAGCACCATGCCCTCACTCTGCTATTCCTTAGTATCATACGTAGATAACTTATTCTGCTGTGACATGCATATATAATTCCACTGCAATGTTGTGTTTATTTAACTTTATTTTGCCACTGAAGGTAAAGAAGTCTGAAGACAGCATTTAAACATATTTACAAATATTGTTTCAGTCCTGTTCATGTCAGTTCTCCACAACATCTGCTAGTTAATCTTCAACCAGAATGAGTTTTGAATTGCCCTTTGGCACTTAAGGGTCTACAATACATAATGATGAAAAAACGGTTTTACCATTATGGTTTGGGTGGAAATTCACAAAACTAGAATGAAAAGCAACAAAACATGGACATAAGCTCCTAAGGAAAGTAACCCTGCAATATGCTAGCTTTAGGTATGTCATGTCTTCGGCACTTAATGGCAGAACCAGTTCTGTCCATACCAGAGGTGGGTTCCTCCCGGTTCTCACCGGTTCTATAGAACCGGTAGTAAACTGGTGGTGACGTCATGGAGCCGGTTCTGTCGGTGCCGGTCCGTGGACGCTGCCATCTTTTTTTGGATTATTTTTTTTAAATTTTGTTTTGGTTTTTGCTTCTGCGCATGCGCATAAGCCGAGTTTTCAGCACTGCGCATGTGCCACCATCTTGTTTTTGGCTTTTTTTTTATTTTTTGCTTGTTTTGCTTCTGCGCATGCGCCGTTTTTGGCACTGTGCATGCACGGCACGCGCGTGGCCACGTGGCGCACAATGCACGCGCAGCCATGCAGCGCGGGAGGAAGCGAACCAGGGGCGAGGTAAATTAGAACCCACCCCTGGTCCATACTGTATGAGAAATGAATACATGAATAAATAAAAATCTTTTATGGTTACTATTCAGTTGAAATAAAGCAAAACGATTTTCAGGTTATGTCCTTAAGAATGAAATTACTTTTCTATAAAACATAACCTTTTAAGTAACAACTGCACACTAATTTTAACTGCTGTGTTTTATTTATTCATGGAAGATAAAAGATGTAAATTGAGAGAAATTACTTCTTGCAAACATTTGTTAATTTTGTTCCCCAGTCTGACAGTACTAACAACGATATGTTACAACTGGATTTGCACTAAGTACTTCTGTAAGAAATAAGTGTTTGTGGTCCCAAGGCTTAAAGAGAATACAATGTACAAAGCTAAAATTACAAAGAATTGAATTATGACAGGAGGGCATGGTGTTCAGCTTCCCCACTCTGAGACTGTTTCTGCAGAGGTTTACAAACTCCAACCATTCACATTTATTTTTTCCCCAAACTGACCTCCCAGCCAAGACCTTAGTTCAAATTTCAGAGTAGCTGAATTGATGCATTTAACACCTGCTATTTGGTTTAAGTCTTCCCAGGACTTTAATGAAGCTGCTGCTGTTAGTAATGATTATTATACCTACCTAAGTAACTAACGACAGAGTATTTCCCATCTGGAAAAGCTGAAAGCAGTAGTAGAAGGAAGCAACTTCCTAAATGGCCTTTGACTCAAAAAATATGTATTTCTCAAATTCTCCAGCATATTTTATATAGCATTAACAAAAAAAAGTGAGCACAATATTTTAACAAAGTGACAAAGGTCTTATTATAAAAATGGACTCTCATTTTTGAGGGGATAAATTCTTAATTTTTTTTTTTTTAGATTGTGAAGGTATCAGTCCCTTCACAGACCTGAATTAACACAGTGTACAGTATGACCATTTAGTCTCTATCAATTAAAAAAGTTCTTCTCTTGGCATTACAAGTTTCTTTTTGTGGCTTCTTTCTTTTTATAGCAGATACAGTCCGGAAATGTTATTTTAAAACATATGAAATCTACTGCCATTTGAACTTAATGGGGAAAGTTTCATATACTTTCTTCAAGACAGATAAAATATAGAAACCATTTCAAATAGAGGAAAAACCTAGAATCATATTTAATATGGAAAATGTGTCTGCTAATGGGAGTTTTCTAGTAGCTTCAAGGCATAATACAAGATTGTAGTAATGTGTATATATTTCTAATTCTCAAATAGCCAACCTGCAAAAAGAAAAGTAATGTAAGCAAGCCCTCTTGAGAATTTATAAACAGCTTACACCTACTTTGTGTTTTGGTAAGATTTGTTTTACAAAGATGGGAAGTGTACAATTTCTAACATTAAAGCCATTACTTGTAAGTCAACCCCTTTCGTTATAGCATAAAAGATCAAGGAGAAAGTTATCTCAGGAAGGGACTGGGACCATTTCTCAGGGTAAGAAGAGACTGTTCTTAATATAAAATGGAACTTCATTGAGACTGAGGGAATAAAGGCTAAAAATATTGGAGGCAATATTGTTCTCCAAACAAAGATCACCATCATGGCATCTCTGCATTACAGTGTATCCTCTAAAGCAGTGGTTCTCAACCTTTTTAATGCCGCGACCCCCCGCGACCCCCTCCCCGCCGCCGTGACCCCCGTGCCGCCCCTTCCCCACGCACGATGAGGTGACAAAGGGGGCGTGGCACCAGGGGTGAAATGCTCCCGGTTCAGGCGTGCCGGCGGGTCACTGGACAGCCGGTAGCCAC
>QLTV01002927.1:335910-346984 GCA_003457575.1 Thermophis baileyi | reverse complement strand
ACGCTCTGGACCGGAGTTGGGTCTGACAGTGACTCCGCGGTGTCAAACACCTCGGGGCCACAGTGACTTAAGAACACAGCTCTTTTGCGGTTGTCGGTCAGACCCAGCATATCGTTTGCTTCCAGGAAGCAGTCGAATCGCCGCATGTAGGAGTCCCATTTCTCCCTGGTCGGGTCGAAAGGCGCCGGCGGGTGGAAGGTGGACATAGCGGCAGAAGGAGGCAGGAAGATGTCTGCCTGGCTGGTTGAAAGTGCTGACGAAGCTAGTCATAGTTCTCCTGGCCCAAGCCCTCGTCGCCACTGTTAGATAGTGGGTAGAGATGACAGGAGACAGACTTCCAAAGCAGCTCTTTATTTCAGCTCTTGTATCAGCAACCAGCAAAGAGCAGTCTGACAGCTTGCCCTTTTATAGGGAGCTGTCAGACAGACCAGCCAATAGCATTTGAGCTTTTTCCCGCTCAAACGCTGGACCTGGTTGGAACCATGTAACACAGTTTAAACAGTTAGAACATAACAAAAAACTTAGCAACTGTTAGTTAAGTATGCAAAAAAGAATAGATGTATATTTAATATGTATCTACCTCTCTGATTCCTGGTTGGACTATTTAGCAGCAGCTCTCAATAGTTATCTTCTAGCTATGGAATTTACTTTTTGGAGAGATGGTCTACTGTTCCTTCAATAAAAAAAAATATTCTCCCTGGCTTTAAATCATTTTTCTGCATTTCTTTAATATTCTCATTTAAATAGTTTTGTCTTTTTTAAATTTGCTTAATTCTCTGGTGTATCTCTCAGATGCTTAATGGGTTACTTTAATTGATGGCTTGTAGAATCACAGAAAGGCAGTAGTGGAGCACTATGCTAGAAGCCATCAAGTTCAACTGTCCTCTCAATGCAGGAATTCAAATTAAAGTCTATCTGACATCTGGCTATCAATATTCATTTGGTTCTACTGTAGTCATGTTTAATTGTTTTTAATTGTATTTGTTTCTGTGATAGGGAGGAGTATGGGCAACTTGGTCTTTTTATAAATCTTGCGGATGCAACACGTGTCCTTCCCTTGACTGTGCTGCTGGGAGTTGCTGGAAGGGAGATGTCTATAATCTCTAGATAATTACAGGTAGTATAGTTCTGCTATGTAATAACTTTAAATATTTTAGAAATAAATGATACTTGGTGAAAAATGAGCACATATTCAAACTTTTTTTATATTGCAATGGATAAAGCAATTATCAGACAACATTAAAACACAAAAAGTAATCCAATTCTACTCAAAAAGTAGGAAGCAGAGGTGGATTCCTCCCGGTTTGGACCGGTTCGCCCGAACCAGTAGCGACCCGCTGGTGACGTCACGATGATGTCACGGATCCGGTTCGGTCAGTGCAGGTCCGTGGACACCGTCATCTTTTTTTTTAGGGTTTTTTTTTTTTAAAAATTCCTTCTTTTTTTTTCTGCGCATGCGCAGAAGCCGAGTTTCAGGCACTGCGCATGCGTCGCCATCTTGTTTTCAGCTTTTTTGGGGGGGGGGTTTTGCACTCCATGCGGCGCGGGAGGAAGCGAACCGGCAGCAAGGTAAGTTAGAACCCACCCCTGGTAGGAAGCATAATGCTGACCATACTGTAGGTCATATATTGGATATGAAGAAATTTTTCTGTTTAATCTACAATATCTACAGGAGGGGTGACTTTATTCTTGACTAAAACTGGAGAATGGCAGGGAAGGTTGCAAATTGTTCGGTAAATCTCCCTGGCTTCACGCCGACCCGTGTTCTCCTTATCCCAGCTTCCTTGAGCTTGTGCAGGGCATCCTAGGTCCTGTCTTCCCCCATGGCACTTACTGTGGCATCTCTGCGTTCACTACCTGGGACTCCTGCCACTTCCCACTTAACAACCCACGTGTCTTAGGGCAATTGGGATTTTTGTCTCTAAGTAACGCAATCACAGGGATGTCATGCTTTAAGACCGCAATGGCAATCCTGTTCTTAACAGTTGTTGTAACCCAAGGACTACCTGTACTACAAACTCAAAATAGGAATCATGCCTATTGATCTGTTTCAAATTATTCCTTCTACCTAAAAATATCAATCCCAATCATTAACTCATCATTACAATTCTTTAAGATGGGGTCCTCAACCCCTGGGCTGTAGCCCATTACTTGGTATTTTTCTGTTATCATTCACAATGCATTTAGAAAAAGTGCTTGAAAAACCACAATACATTAAAATGATGGGCTTTGAGGTGGATACTATTACAAGTACCAGTAGTTATTTCTGTTCAAAGAATAAAATACATTTCCTTCAGTTCTTGTGAAGAAAATAGTGTGTGTGTGGGGGGGTTATTTTCTAAAATATTGCTAAACGTTTGTTAAGGTATGTTTCAGCAATATACTAGCCACATTTTAGCCTTTCAGCATCTGATAGTCTGTCATCATACAGTGTCCTTTAGTTTGTGTTTGCCTCTTAAAATTGGCTAGTAAATTATTGTGCACACATCTTAAAATTGATAATGTTGATAAGCAGTGTCTCATAACTCATCACACGACCAATACTCATTTATTTAAAAATAAATTGAAATAAATTTGTTTTATATTTATAAAAATATTCAAGTTCAGCTTCATCAGTAATGTATGTTTTTCACTACTGTAGAATATATATTAAAATATATATTCAATTGGGTGGGATCTTTCCATTCATGTTCAAGATTCCCAATCCATACTTCACTTATTTCCACCTCATTTCATAAGAAATTCATGCATAATTGATTTTTTTTTCAAAAAAGGAATCCAAGTATTTTAAAATATAACTGTATTACAAATGTAATCTTTATATTCATGTCTCTCTGTGTATGTGTACTGTGTTTCCCCGAAAATAAGACAGGGTCTTATTTTCTTTTGAACCCCGAAATAAGGGCTTGGCCTTATTATTGGGGGGGGGTCTTATTATTTCGGGGGTGCAGGAGGCCCCAGGTGGCCTGCGTACTCACAGCCGGGAGTCCGGCAGAGAGAAGCTCCCTCCGTGCACCGCCATCAAGCCCCTCCCCTCCCATGATGTGTGTGTGTAGAACGTGAGCTGCCCAAAGGCGCCAAGCCGCGTGAGTGCCTGTCTCTCCCCCCCCCGCTCACGCGCCTCCCAGGCCTCACCACGTCGATGTGGGCGAAGCTAGTGAGCACCAGCTCCTTGAGGAGCTCGTAGCCAATGCCGCCGGCGCCCACCACCAGCACCCACACGGAAGTCACGGCCTGGGCCAGCTCCCCCCTGCAGGGTCCAGCTCCAGCCATCACCATAGAGAGGGAAGCACACTCCCAGAGTGGCTGCTGCCCTGGCTGGGGTTTGGAAGCCGCAGAGGTGGAGTCTGGGGGAGAGAAAGAAAGACTTCTGCTGCTTCTGCTGTTTTCCTTGCATGCAGCCAAAAGCAGAAGTAGCAGAAGTAGCAGAAGTAGCAGAAGTCTTTCTTTCTCTCCCCCAAACTCCGCCTCTGCGGCTTCCAAACCCCAGCCAGGGCAGCAGCCGCTCTGGGAGTGTGCTTCCCACTCTATGGTGATGGTCGCTGGAGGCCTCCCCTTCTCCCCTCCACTCCGATCGCCCTTCGGTCCCCCCACCCGAGCGCTGACTGACCAGAGCACCTGCCGGCGAGCCCGGGAAGCCCCTCTGCCTCGAGAGTCACCGGACTGGACGGCGACCAGGCCAGACTCTTCCTGGGGAAGGAAGCCTCGCAGGACCTTTGCCTGCCCTCCCTTCCTCCCGCAGGCCCCACTTACTCTTTCCAAGTGCCCGGCAGCAAGATGCCGGACAGCCGTGCTGACGGTAGCCCTGACAGACGCAGCTTGGCCGGCCCAGCCACGGCCAACGCTCCTTGCCCATGGCTGAGCTTGGCTGCAGGGGGCCAGCCAGGGCTTCTGGAGGCGGTGGCAGCAGCAACACCTGCAGCGCCTCAGCCATCCCCGCCGAGAGACCCGTGCCCAGCTGTGGGATGCACCAGGCCTGCCGTTGCAGTCCTCCGTGACTGCCCCACCAGGCAGCCACCACCCCTACCGGAAGCATGCATGCCGACTTCCACCAGCCGCGCATGGAGGCCTCTCTGCCACCAGTGGCCACCCTGCCAAGGAAGCCTCGGGGCGGCGATGCTGGCACTGGGGTTGCTGTGGTGGGCGCTCGGTAGCGGGGCTATGCAGACGCAGCACCTGGGCGAGGGGGCGAGAGCGGGCGGGCTGCCACCATGGCGCAAGAGCAGGCACTCGAGGTCTACGGTCGGTGCCGTGGGCGGCGGAAGGGGGGTGCAGGAGTTTGCAGGGATGTGGCTGCCTTGGGAGGGTTGGGGGTTGAGGTACCTGTATGTGCATGTGTGTGTGTACCTGTGTGAGAGCGGTGGGGGACGAAGAGAACATTGCTACCAGCCCTGGATAACTCTCCGAGGTTGGATTGGATCTCTCTCTCTCTCTTTCTCTCTCTCTCTCTCTCTCTCTCTCTCACACACACACACACACACCGTTCTTTCTTTGGAATCGCAGTACAGATGCCCCTCCCAGGATTGCAAGGCTGAAGGCTTCAGTTGGAGCATTTTGGAGATATGTGTCTGTGCTGTGATCCCAAGTAAAGAATGATCGGCAGGAAAAGGGGGAGGAGGCCGGCAGCTGGAGATCTGGGCTGAGTTGCACAGCCCTCGCTGGCTCAGCTGATCAGTGGGCAGCAATTAAGGGGCTGAACCTCCATGAGGTGACCGGGGAAGGGAAGGGCTGCCTCCTGTGCTGGCCATGCCCACCCCTTCACTAGGGCTTATTTTCGGGGGTGGGCGTACACCCACCCCAAAAATCAGGCTTGGCCTTAGTTTTAGGACGTCGTATTTTCGGGGAAACACGGTGTATATATATGTAGATGCATATGAGAGATGCTTGCTTTTATGTGTTACTGATCAATTTGGTCATTGCGCGTGTGATGGGCCCACACCCTTGCCTCCCCCCTGTAATTAGCTTTGTTGTTTTTGCCTTAGTCATGCTGACTGATGGAGGTGCCGCTTCTGTTACCTCCTTCCCTATTGT
Source organism: Thermophis baileyi (assembly GCA_003457575.1). NCBI lineage: Eukaryota > Metazoa > Chordata > Lepidosauria > Squamata > Dipsadidae > Thermophis > Thermophis baileyi. Next base: position 341,953 of record QLTV01002927.1, on the reverse strand, counting down.
GTATTGCTTGGGCTGCCTCTCCCCGAGGGGTGATGCCGAGCTGTCAGGTATTACTTTGAAGGCATTTTCACCGGCTCCCTCCCCCACATCACTACTCCTCTCCCTCCCAGGCACACTCGTTACATCCACTAAGTTCATTTGTTTCCTCCATGATCTTGTAACCGGTCTGCGTCGTTCCTCACCCACCCACCCCCGTTCATCCCGTTCCGACGCTGCTCTGCCGGGCTCTCCTGCACTTGGTCCAGGTTTGCCATGCCTTCACTGGGCCAATCTCTATTCCTAAAGTGGGGAGGGTGCCCCCGATCTCCATTCCTTGATAGTGATCGGTCTCCACCAAATCCTTCCTGGTGCCTTAATGCCTGGTAAGCCGGTGGTAAGTCAATGTGTCTATTGATAGAGCTGTTATTAGAGAACCAGGCTTCTTTCAAGAGGTGTCCTCCTTTTGTTGCATCATAGGCAACCACCTCGGCCTCCTGGAAGTTTATATATAAGTTTATATATTACCGTGTTTCCCTAAAAATAAGACCCTCTTTTATTTTTTTTTTTGAATCCTGAAATAAGCGCTTGGCCTTATTGCCATGCACTCAAAAGCCCGATTGGGCTTATTATCAGGGGATGTCTTATTTTGGGGGAAACAGGGTATATATATAAATTATATATATATATAATTTATATTTATATTTAATGTGGGTGTATGCATGTGTGCATATATGTGTGTGAATGTATATATACATGAGCACTAGAACATATATGTGTTTGTAGTGTCTATATATCCTTACGAACTATTACTGATTATACATGAAATTGTGAGGTTTTAGACAATTTTATAACATTAGCCACAATTTAAGTAAAGAATGGACTATTGTTATTTTTACTGGAGAAAGTAAAGAACAAGCATTTCAGTAATTATATAAGTACGTATTTAAAGAATTAACTGAGTATATCATGTCAGGTCTTATACAGCTTAATGAGTAATAATTGTTAAAAAGTACCAAATTTAATTATAGTATCAGAAGATTAAGCAAAGCCACAAAATCTGGTTGGAATCATGTTAGAGGTCTAATTTAATCACGTGGTTTCAGCATCTCTGGAACTCTTTAATTTTCTGGCTTTGTTTTTTGAATAGGGAATATTCAGAAATCCTTGCCCTCTATGAACATTTTCATTTTATCCTCCAAATTCACTTTGTGGTTTAAACGAACTTCATACCAGACGCATTACAATACAGAAGGACTCTGCTTCGAACATTCTTCTTTTTGTCCTAAAGCTCTTATTGCATTGCTAATGGAAAACCAACCTAGAGCATGAGGTATCTTAAGTCGCCAATTTTTGGTTGACAGTGTGAAAAAGATCATTTCTTTAATAATATATACTTGACAAGGAGACTTCCATCTCATTGATTTATAACTGTAAACCTTTGTTGTTTATATACTGCTACTCAGAGTAGGAAAAATAAACAAGATAAACTCGAATCCTTAGTACAAATAATGCTAATAGGTTTTAATAGTGGGCAACTAGCCTGAGCTCCACCTCCTCATTTGTGGTCATAAGTTGAGGACTACCTATAATAGTAATTCTGAATAATAAATTGAAATAGTAATTGATTGGAAATTGAATATGAGCAAGCAGTATGATGTAACTACAAAACAGGAAAAATATAGTCTTATAAACAGAAGTACAATCGCCAATCACAGGAATTAAAAGGTTAAAAAAAGTAATTCCATCTCATTGTCAGTTCAAGTCTTAAAACTATCTCTCAAGTGTCCTGACCAATTTTGCTAAATTAATGATACTATCATTTTCATTATGAATTTGGTACAACCAATAGGAAGTTAAGTTCCCATTTATAGTTTTAGGCCATCTCACCATCTAGCCTTCTTTACTGTACATTTTAAACATGCAATGCAGTTGGGAGAAACTTGAACCCTATGAAATTCCTAAAGTCAAATCTGATTAGCAAATCTCTCTATTAACCTCCTTATTTATCCACAATAACTGTCCTTTTGATGACTAATCTACTGCAGCTCTATTTTTAAGGAGATCAACTTCAATTCAGCAAATTATCACCCAATTACTCAATTAAGCATTGTTAGACAACTGTGTATCAGACATCTCTATATGAACTTAAGTGTTGGCTGAGAAGTGACTAAGACTCACATCAAGATGGGTCAACATTTCATCAACTGATTTATTATATCGTATCATCTGGAGGAAGGAAGGAAGGAAGGAAGGAAGGAAGGAAGGAAGGAAGGAAGGAAGGAAGGAAGGAAGGAAGGAAGGAAGGAGGAAATTGGCAGTTCCTTTTAAGATCACTGGTTATTGTGGCCAATTAAGATGTTACCAGAGAATATACGCCAATCAATTATGCATTCATAGACGATTTCAGGTTTTTGTACTGCAGAGATTGCAAGCTCTAGTTACATTATCTACTTAACAACAAACATAAAATTAATTATTTGAAAATAAAAACTAACCATTGTGTCTACTTTCACTACAAGTGAAAAAATCAAATTGAACAAATTAAACTTTTTAATATTTGGAATTATATTTTAAGTCATCCGAACTTGAAGGCATCAATTCTGTGACAATCTATTTCATTCCAAAAATACTTTTGATATTTTTGTCTGAAAAATATACACAACAGTGTTTAATTTGGACTTGGAGAAGGCTATATCCAATACACTGAAGTATTGGAATGACCATCTATGAAATACACCTATTTTTTTCAATAGTCTCTTTGTTCCATGCAGGTTTGAAGTTCACAGAATGTCTTACTTCAATGGTACTAAATGGAAATATAGTAATATTCCATATCCAAAATGCCTGTACCCATGTTTGAATGTTGCAACTGAGAAAAATGCTAATGTATTGTTTGCATAGTCCTCTGTATTTTATCTGGAGCACTGAGTTATACCTCCCTTCCTTACTTAATGCATGGGTTGGGCAACACAGGATGTACATTTTGCAAAACTCACTAAACTGTAATTGTGTTTAAAAATACTGGGTTCTCACATGATTATCTTGTAAAGACTTTAAAGTCCTATAGCAAGATCATGTGATATTTTGGACTAAGATTGTACAAATCTTGTGGGATTTGGTCATCGAGTAAGATTTCAAACATTTTGAAATGTTTTCAAAGAGCTATCAGTACAATCATGCAACACTGTCAAGCAACAAATCACCCAATAAATAATCCATTTTATTATTATTATAATGGCTAATACTTTGACCATAAAAAGAATTACAAATATACTACAATATTTAATTATGACTTATCTGCTACCATGCCAATCAAGAAACTTTATATAGAGGTAATTTTATCCCATATCAGTTTATTACAGTATCTAAAGAATTTTTTTTAAAAAGCATTGATAAAGGACAAAGATAGAGAACTGTAATAATTCTTCAATGGCAAGAAAAAAGTTGGATACAATTGCGTAAAATAAAATATATTATTTGGAAAATTGTTTGGAAAATCAAAACAAATGAGAAATAACTGTGCTATGCCTGTAAACACATACGAAGGCCAATGACTAATTGTGTTTTTCAGGAAATAATATATTTTAAGGCAAGGGACCCCATATTACTCTTGGTGAATAATCAAGAATGAATCTCTCTAAATCATGGCTTTTCAAATAGTACATTTTCCACATCAAACTTTGTGTTTCCTTTAGCATTTGTTTTTAAAAATAAAAACAAGATAATGGAAAAGTTCCATGTGGTAGGAATTTTAGCAGGGAAAAAACCCTTCCCAAATGTGTCATAACATCACCCATTGTATCATTTTTTCTTGGAAAGGCCTTATGAAATACTCTGCATTCTCCATATAGAAAACAATATCAGTATATCACTTGACACCAATCCATCAATTAAACTGAATAGCTATCTCTCTTATTTTGGAAGCCATAAATGTGCCCTCATCTAAAACATGGATACTTTTTGTCTACATCCTAAATTGCATTGTTTTTACAAGACAATTATTTCATTGGCATTACACTAAGATTGACGCACAAAAGGAAATGGACAATCCCCAAGAAAAACAAAAACAGCAATAAAATAGTTGCTGGAATACTGGATGTTCCAGTATGTTCTGAAGTGCCTTAGTCATGGAATTCATAGTCAGTAATTCTAAATAGAACTTGCAAGGTTGCCACACAATCTTAAAAAGGAAGCCTTGTCAATCCACACTATTTCCTTTAAATATAATAAATAATTATATCCTTTCTACAGACATAACAGAAATGTAAATACAGCTTGCAAATATTGAACTGCTTCCCAAACCAATCTATTTTTAATATTTCCTACTTATAAAAATTGACCTTTTATTTACCTTTACCTTTATTTGTATATCTGAGTAGCAATACTAATTTAAACTTTGTTGATTCTTTTCAGAATTCTATCTTTGAAGACTTTTTTTATTTTCACATTGACTTTGCCTTTATCTATGTACGTCTAACTTCTCTCCTGTTTTCTAGCAATAGTTTATGAGAATGTCTTTGAAAGACAGGAGAAAGAGAAGGAAAAGAAGCAAACTAGGCAATGGTCAGATAAGAGGCTGCTTAAGAGCCGAGGTGGCGCAGTGGTTAGAGTGCAGCACTGCAGGCTACTTCAACTGACTGCTAGCTGCAGTTTGGCGGTTCAAATCTCACCGGCTCAAGGTTGACTCAGCCTTCCATCCTTCCGAGGTGGGTAAAATGAGGACCCAGATTGTTGGGGGCCATATGCTGACTCTGTGAACCGCTTAGAGAGGGCTGTAAAGCGGTCTAAGTGCTATTGCTATTAACCTGCAGAACCAATGGGGCTGTGGGAAACTTCTAGAAGGTACCCTCCCTCGTTTGTGGGATGGTAAAGGTGGAGGAGAGATGTACTTTCAGACTTCAAAGATTCTTTTTCTGTAACCTTACAATAAACATAGTATTAGTATTTATCACTGGTGCCTTTTAATCTGGACTACCTCTAGAGGGGCCAATATATCTTTACATTTCTTCCATCTAGTGCTGATTTCTGCATAAATTATGTCCTTGCCTATTTTGCCATTTTGCCAAGGATACTTCAAGATTAACTATATTGGTAGGAATGGGATTTCATATAACTTTTTAAATTTTTATTTTTCATTAAAATACATATGAAGTGTATTTGAGATTATGCATTCACCTGGGGTATGAAATAACTCTCTTGTGGAAGAGTCCTATGTACATGTATTGGGCTATGTACAGTATTATACGTGGAATAGAGTAACAGAAAGGAATAGGGCTTCTTGGCCCATCATATCATTTACTTTCAATACACGGCTTGTATAAATTTTTTTAACACAGCTTTCTTAAGCCTGCCCAGATGTACTGGCTATACTTGAGTATGCTTCCTATTGGTCTAAACCTATATACAAAAAAAATAATCCAGCGTTTTTTTGTCCTGCAGATCTGTTCTAATTGTAGAATGCTTTCTAAAGTTCCAATGCTTTTTTAACTTCTTGGTCCAGAAAACATACACGTACTTTGTGTGCTTATTTACATCATTGTGTTCTTCGTTGGGGAAGAAGAATTCAGTCTTACACAGCATTGTAGCAGAAGTAAAAAGTTGGAACTAGGGCTATATATACCTTCCAGAATTAAGCAGTGAATCCACGTTGAACTCAGACTTTAATAGCAATAGCACTTAAGACTTATATACCGCTCAGGGGTGGCTTCTAATTTTTTTACTACCGGTTCTGTGGGCGTGGCTTATTTTGTGGGTGTGGCTTGATGGTCATGTGATGGTGGGTGTGGCTTTGTGGTCATGTGACTGGATGGAAGTGGCTTTGTGGTCATGTGACTGGGTGGGGGTGGCTTGGTGATCATGTGACTGGGTGGTCATGTGACTGGGTGGGCGTGGCCAACTTGACGTCACTCACATCAAGGGTTAGGGTGCCTGGCCTCTCCTCGCCTCAAAGGCCTCAACGAGATACAATTTCCCTATCTATTTACTACTACTGAACATCCAAAATATACTATTTAATCCTATGTATATATGCCATATGTGTACATACATATTACACACAGGCACA
>QLTV01002927.1:304466-334860 GCA_003457575.1 Thermophis baileyi | reverse complement strand
TGACATATTATTACTGCAGTATTATTATTGTTGTTGTTTTGCACTGCGAATTGGAAAAACTTTCTAAAATTGTAGATTGAAATTACTAGATTGCCTACTTCACATCTAAAGCAGGGGTGGGGTCTAACTTACCTTGCTGTCGGTTCGCTTCCTCCCGCGTCACGTGGGCACGCCTTGTGGGCGCGCGCATGCGCAGTGCCAAAAAAATCCGGAAAAAATAAATAATAATAAAAGCTGAAAACAAGATGGCGACCGCATGCACAGTGCTGGAAACTCGGCTTCTGCACATGCTCAGAAGAAAATAAAATTTAAATTAAATTCAATTTTTTTTTAAAAAAAGATGGCGGCGCCCACGGACCGGCACCGACCGAACCGGTTCCGTGACATCATCGTGATGTCACCAGCGGGCCCGCGCGCTCCGCGCGCATGCGCGGTAACAAAAAGTCCATTTTTTTTTTAAAAAAGCCGAAAACAAGATGGCGACCGGCACAGTGCCGGAACTCGGCTTCTGCACATGCTCAGAAGAAAATAAAATTTAAATTAAATTCAATTTTTTTTTAAAAAAAGATGGCGGCGCCCACGGACCGGCACCGACCGAACCGGTTCCGTGACATCATCGTGATGTCACCAGCGGGTCACTACCGGTTCGGGAGAACCGGTCCGAACCGGGAGGAACCCACCCCTGATACCGCTTCATAGTGCTTGATAACACTCTGTAAGCAGTTTACATTGTCAGCAAATTGCCCCCAACAATCTGGGTCCTCGTTTTATCCACCTTGGAAGAATTGAAGGCTGAGTCAACCTTGACCTGGTAAGGATCGAACTCCTGGCAGTGGGCAAAGTTAGCAATTCTGCATTCTAACCACTGTGCCACCACAGCTCCTCCTTGTCTATCAGCCATTCTGTACTGTTCCTTGAAAACTGCTCCAAAAGAAAGGAGATCCTTTTAGTAAAGAGAGTACTGCAATAAATAAAAAGCTAGTGGAAAGGAACTCTAAAGAATATCTACTCTTCTTTCTGAAACTAGATGTTGGTGCTAAAAGTCACGTAGCATTAACACTGATTTCTATCAATAGCATCAATCATGTGGATCCAAAGATAACATCGGTCTGTTATTTGCTTTAAAAACAATTCTGGATGAAACATACTACATAAAGCTATTGCAAAAGATATTTTTAAATTAATGCTTAGTTACCTATTTCATATTCTAAGCCACTTACAACAATCATTCTTAAGTGAATATACAAATTCACTGACTTTTGAGAAGACACTTTCAGTTGTCAGTCATTCTGCTTATGCACATCCATTATTTCATTATAAGGTCCAAGATTGTGGTGCTTCAAACAGTTTGTGGATTTTAAAGGACTAGAATTGTAGTGATTTAACTAAAATGTAATGCCAAATTTTATGTGTGGGAAACTGTACTGCTGCTACCATAGCAACTGCTCATAATACCAAGAGCTTAGCAATAACAAAAAAGTGAACCAAAATGATGATTCAGTTCATGCATACATCTAAACACAATAATCATATAAAGTGACATACACAATCTTTGTTATGTGGGGAAAAAAAACCTACAATATTTAGCCAAGGAACATTTGGTTTTATGTTCATTCTTAGTTTTTTTTTTTAAATAGAATTGTTTCTAAAGAAAGGGATGATAAAAACAGAAATGTTTGATCAAGTAAAGTTCTAGCTGAAGAGCCAAAACTTACTCCTCCTTCAAATCATCTTGCCCTAATTTCTCAGAGGAATCTGTATCTAATATTATAATACTTCATTTATCACTATAATGTTGCTCTGGTCTGCCTTCTATATATACTAATATACTAAGACTGTAAATTCAGTCCTACTGCCAAATCTGTACCCAGATTTGAAACAGCATAGAGGGTTACCTTAGATTCTATCTATGGCCCTTTTTCCGAGCCAGTATTATTAGAACAATTATGTAACTATCCTATTGCAGATGCACTAAGCACATTTGTACTGGATGTAGAATTTCTTGGCTTTCTTAAGACACTTGGAAAATTAATATATAATTATAAATTGATGATGTGGTCACATTTGGAATGCTATGTACTGTTTCACTAGCCCATCTTAAAAAAAAAAAAAGATACAGAGTCGGAAAAGGTACAGAAAAAAGAACATTAAAATGGTTTTCCTGTATGAAAGAGGCTACAGCATTTAATGCTTTTCAATTTACCAGTAAAAACAAAGACATGAAAGAATATAATGAAGTTTATATTGTGCAAGGTGTGGAGAAAATTTTTGCTTCATATGATATAAAACTAGAATTCGAGTTTTGTGACTATGTGTTTTTCTTTTAAGCAGCAGCCAGACAGAATTAAACAGAACTAAGATTGAGGTATTTTCAGTTTTCTTACACTGCAGTTCCAGTGACATTTCTTCCTGAAGACTATTTGCTCCAAGAAACAGTATTTCCAACAGAGCCGAACTTTTTGCCAGGCATCAAAGTGAATTCACTACTTTTAGATTTAGGTTGCACTTATAGATGCTTGTCCAATCCTAAAAGTGGGTAGAAATTAATGCACCTTTTACTTGATAAATTTAATAAAATAGTTTTTTATACAATTGCTATTTTTCTGTCACTGAAAACTGATGTTTGTTCTACTGTTGGTTTTAATTTACTTATGGCTGTTTTGTGGTACTAGCTGTAAATCACGTATAGTCTATGGCTGAAGCAGCATACCAATTTTGTAAAATATATAAATAAAGATAACTGTGTCTAAAAGTATAGAATGCATAGCTTTCCCAGGGTGCCAAGGTAGACACTTTAAGTAAGAACAAAAACTGCCACACTTGCCAATTGTCAATGATGTATATTTTTCAAACTTCTATCCCGAGACCAATTTGCTCAGAAGTTGGGTCCTATTTTCAGAGAGATAAGGCAGCTACAACCCAAAGCGTATAAGAGAGTACATTACAGGAGACTCTAAGGCAACATAGGGGAGAATAATGAGAAGAAAGAAAAATACTGTATTTCTATAGATTCCAAAATCATCCCAATGAATGATTGAACTCCCCATAATCAGCTTCTATTAATATAATACCCTGGAAGCAAAAATGCTTTTTTCTTTATCTTTAGATTAGGTTAACAGAGTTGGAAGGGACCTTGTAGATCATTTAGTCGAACCCCTGCCCAAGCAGGAGACCCTACACCATTTCTGACAAATGGCAGTCCAATCTCTTCTTGAAAGCCTCCAGTGATCTTATAAGAGATAAAGCAGCTGCATAAAGCAGGGGTCCTCAACTCCTGCGACTCATTTATAGTCCTCCTTGGCCTTCTCAAGATACCGTCGCACCAATTTGGAACTGAGCTGCACAAGCGGTGAGCATGTACAGCTCCATTTGTGTGGGCAGCAGGAGCTCGCACTCACACGTGAAGCTCTATTTGCGCAAGTGGCAGGCACTCGTGCTGTAAGCTCTTGCGCAAATGGAGTTAGGCCAGATCACGCGCACACCTGCCACTCGCACAGAACCATCCCCTCTTTCCCCCAACGATCCTCCAAGAAGGAAAGGTTGGGGACTGCTGCTGTAAAGCACACACCATTTTCCACCCTTATACCACATAGGAATCAGCATAAAGAAAACTCAAGCTAACAATGTTTCCATTATTACTGAATAATAAGGAATAGCAAAAAAAGAAAATGATTCCTTTTAAGGATTTAAAATGAAGGAAGGAAAGAGAATGACTGCATATCAAACCAAATGTCCTTTTTGTTTTATAAAAGTTGGAAAAAGATGGACAATCAATATAAAGTATTTACCCTATTTCACCCCTACTCATAAAAAGAGGAATCTGTAAAGTTAAAGCTGTTTTATTGAATCAAAGTTGTTGATTGAGTTAACTGTCGTATTAAATTCACTGTTTAAATTATTCTGGCATTCTTCCTTTCAAATTCCTATGTAACTACGTAATGGAAATGTTGACCTTAGATTCTGGTTTCTTTAACATCACAGATATGAAGATTATGAGTTAGAGGAGACTTCACCAGTTGACAAAGAGAAGGAATGGAGGAATGTGAAGTTTTAAAAAAGAACACAGATTTATTTAAATAAACTTAAAAGTAAATATTTAATTCCAGTGACATTACATTACTTACACTATTATAAATACTAGTCTGTTACAAGTAAAAATATGCTTGCTTTCCAAAACTTTATCATTTGGCTAAAAATGTAATTCCTAAATTAAATTTGGCATATAAATTATAGCCTGGAAGCAATTCCTTCCTATGAATAAATTAAGAGTTGCTAAACCTGATATCATTAACAGATAGATTATTTATATCCAACAGGCTTTTATACTTATATCTGAATTGGCAACAACTATTATAGTTCAAGGTCAATATAGCAGTCACACTTGGAATAGAGACTATGACTATTTTAATCAGCTCTGCTAATAGATAGCAACTTCTCCATATTAGGACCTTCTTCCTTCTAGTAATATACAAAGGGCAGAATAAGTATCAGCCTTTTGATGATACACTCTGAGTCTATAGTATTACAGTTACTTTGAAGAGCAAAACTTTATAAACATAAATTATAAAACGTAGTTCATAATACTGTATATACCTGCCAACACACAAACATTAAAAGGGCCATATTTGAGTGGTAGGTCATAGGCATAAGAAATATGGAGAGATTTGATATTTTCAGGGCCAATAAAAAGAACTACTGGCATAAAATAAATTTAACACATTATATTGGCACCTAAAAAAGAAGAAACCTAAAATATTTCAGCCAGGCAAGGTGCAATTCGAAATCAATTTGAAAATGTAATAATAGACAGAAAGTGTTGGACAATGTCTTTAGTATTAGCAGTTCAAAGTTTATAATAAGTATTCAGTGTCTGTCACACTCCACCTGGGCATCTTTTGTGAAAACATAAAGTGTATTACCCGGTCAATGGTGTCTTCACTTGTCCCATCTAAAAAGGGCTAGATTTCATTTCATTTCATTTCATTATTTTATTTTTTTCCACTCATCTCACTGCAAGGCGACTCTGGGCAGCTAGTATTACATATGAGTTATCAAAACAAACTAATCCTTGGTTAAAGTCCTGCTCCTTTCTCATTAAATATTTTTATGTAAGTCTATTTCTACAGTTTTATCAGCCTGCAGTACAAAATAATAATAATACACACACTGTGGCATGTGTTTCCTTCCCACTTCTCTACAGAATCCAAATGCACAACCTAATCACATAGGCAACATCAACCACATGGTCTTCTCTTACATGATCTTTTATTACATTTTCAGCACACTCCTGCTGTCGCTTGCCTGGGTGCTAGGCCGAAAGACTCATGTTTAAAGAAAAGTCGAAATCAGGACTTCCAGAGGAGGAATCCAGGGTAGTGACTGAAAATAACTTCATGGCTCTCAGCACAGGAAGGATTTTATAGATGAGAAATAATAGACAAATGGATAACATATCCTAACATACTAGAATTCTGTTGGGGGGGGGGTCATGGTGGTGCAATGACTTAATGACGCTGGAACTGCTGACCAGCAATGGTCTGCACTCCAGCAGTTCAAGCCTGGCTCTGCGAAATGGGGTGAGCACCTGCCACTGGCTCCCTGGCTCCTGCCTACCCAGCAATTCAAAAGCATGCAATGTTGCAAGTAAATAACTAGGTATCACTTCAGTGAGGAAACCTAGCTGCGTTCGTGTGTGCGGAAAACGGAAGCCAGCGCAGTACCTGACTGGACACGAGGCAACACACAGCGACGCAAGGTGAGACCAGCAGAGGAGCCTGGAAGAGCCAGCAATCTGAGCGCTAGTCAGCTGGTGGAAGCTAGTTTGCCCACTGCAGTCCACCAATAATAGGCATGCAAGGATACTTTTGAAAAATGGAATCTGGGGTTAATATCAACAATGTCAACAGTGATATTTGCTTATATTTTGGATTGGGTCCAAAATGTTTTGGGGGGGAAATGACAGAAGAAAAATATGTTTTTGCTGACAAAACAGAGATTAAGTTTCTACAAATGACAGGCCACAAGAATGTCATGGAAAAAGATGTTTCATTGCACATCAAAAACATTGGTTGAAGTTTCAAAAACAAATATTTAATTACAAATAATAAACCAAGAAAGTAATCTGGATAATTCTTTTATATTGGATTTACAAAAGAGATTTGTTAAAGCTTGGATGACTTTTGTGAGTAAAGATAAAAAAGAAATGAAAAGAAATCAAGGTCTATATTACTTGTATGGACTAAAGATTAAGATTGTTAGAAGTAAGAGGAAGGAATATAAAGTTGGCTTATTTGATCAAGGTTAAAATAGGCATTTGTTGTTTCCTGTAACCCTGAATAGATTTTTGCTGTCACCAGGAATGAAATGATGATGCTTTATGGATTTGTTTAGAGGTAGATAAGAGATCGGACAGGAGAAAAAGAGATCATTTGTTGTAAATTAATACTAAGTGAAAAGTTATTAAATTGTTTATATTTGTGATGAAGGTTGGAAATAACTTTTTAATATATTTTTTGTTTTCTTTATTCTTATTTTTCTTTCTTTTTCTATTCTCTACATTTTTTCTTTGTAGATTTTCTCTTATTTTCTAGGGTTTTTTTCTTTCCTTTAGTTTGTATCACTTTTTACTATTACAATTATAATATTTAATAAAATTATTTTTTTTAAAGTCCAAATCAACCAAACCTTTACAAAGAATCTATAGATCAAATTTTAGTAATTTTAAAGTAATTTAAAAACATTTTTTTTTGTTTTAGTTAAAAAAATAGCAATGGCTTCTCAATAAGTTTGACTTAGTTTTTTGCTAAATGGTCCTTTCTTGCTCTTCTCAAGATAGCAATACAGGTATATCCACTTTGGATAATGGAGATGTCTCTCCCAATCTGCATATATAAGGAGAATAGGAAGGAAAAGGAGAAACTGGAACCATTCTAAGTCTCAAGTGAAATGTTTGTGGAGACCCTCAAGTCAAATCCATCATCAAGGTGCCCTGCTTTTAAGTTTTCCAAAGGCAGAAAGAGCAACTCTAAACAGATTTCTTGTTCTGATTCAGGACAGCAATTCTTCAACTCATCATTTACTTTTGGCAGACAAATCATGCTACTTAAATCCAGATTTCTTTGAAACCACAACCAGACATCTAATAAGGGAAGAATGCTTAAAGAAGCAGATTGGAGCTGTGTACCCTGTCACTTTTAATTGTAGTAATAGTAATCATGAATATGATTTTTCCCTTCAGTGATTTCTTATTAAATGCTGGTTATTTTTTTTTTCATCTTCAAGTAGTATGCAGATGCTTATAAGCTTCTCTTAAAAATGCAATTCCAGGTATTTTAATTTAGGGATAGGAAGGAACAATTCTTTAATTCATTTTTCCTCGATTCTGTCCCTCCCCCACCATTTTATATAATATTCTGTTTATAGCAGTGGTTCCCAATGTGGGACCCACGCCCCACAGGAGGGCAATTTGATTTTTAATGGGGGCAATTGGAACCTTGTTTAAACCAAGTTAATGGCCTTTTAGGCTTCGTCCGCGTGAGTAGGAGTTTAATTTCAAGTAATAGATGATATTGCCATACTGTATATGGTCTAGCATATGGTTCACTTTTTGAATAGTAAGAAGTATATGTCACAGGGGGGCGGCATCAGGATTTTAGAGATGCTTAGGTTGGGCATGGCCAAAAAAACGTTGGGAACTACTGGTTTATAGTGGTTCATTAAAATGGCAGGATTTGAATGCTAGGAACAAGAATTCTAAGTGAAAAAAAATGAAAACAGAGTCAGCTATAAGAAACCTTAAATTGAAGATAAAGAATATCTTTATAGGACAATTTTTCCAAAACAAGTGCCCCAGGATATGTTGGACCATAATTCTGGTTAATAACATCTGTGCTAAGTTGGTAATTACAGGACCTGTAATCAATCACATCAGGGCAAAAATTAATGTCCATCCAAACATTCTATACGAATTCTCAATTTTCTGACATGCTTTCTTTCTTTCTTTTTTTAAAGCATACTAATGTAGTTTTAATTTGTATTTCTGCTAACCAGTATTGTCCTGAGATAGATTCACAAAACAAAGGCAATATCTTTGACATGGTGAATACAGAAGATCATTTTAATAAAGATGTTATACACAAAACTGTTGTTGACATATGTCTCCAATGCATCAGAATGCACATATAAACGTCATGTAAAACAAACAATGTTTATCACCATATCAAAAATGATCCAAAGGGAAAGCAGCAGCATGTGTTCTGCTGAATGGCAGCAGTTAACAGAAATGGATTCACTTGTGGATAAAACAGTTGTTAACGGAAAGAAAAAGCACATGAAAAGAGATATTGATTTTTCCTAGGAAAGAAGATTTTTTCACAGTTTGGGTACCACTATGGAGAATGTGGTGTCTTACTGCCAACCCTCATAGTTCAAACTTTAAAGACTTTAAATGGAGCAAGTCAGCTAAGTGTAATAAACGAAACCAGAAAGAAAAAGCCACAGTCTTGCTGCCATGAATACACACACACACACACACACACACACACACACACACACACATTTTAATGGCTTTCTTAAAACATTGTCTGAGACTTCTTTCAAAAATTTTTGATGTTCCTTTCAAAGTGCATTAGGCTTTTTCTTATTTAAGAAAATAAATTCATTCACACAATAAACCTTTCAGTTATAAACACAGAATAGAAGCTAGGTTTAGATATATGTCTGCCCTAAAAGCTAAAGTATTTTGTAGCTCCTTTAGTGATAATATTTAAATTTCCTTTAGGAGTTTCTTGACTGAAACATCAGAATTTCCTATTTTTAAAATTAAAGATAGCGCATTAAAAGGGTTGAGTAATACATATCATTCAAAGTTTGATTTCAAGTAATAGATGATATTGCCATACTGTATATGGTCTAGCAGTTATAAAAAGTTCTTTCAACAATGGCTCTTAGGGCACGGATGAAAAGAACAACCCATATGACAAACCAAATATATAGCCAGGGCAGAATTTAATTTTATCACTACTGTTGAACAGGCAAGTCATCTTCACCAATAAATATAGAACTGTATACCTTTATCAGTGCAAACTGTTGCAGAAAAAGCTGCAGGAAAATCTTTGGAGTTTGTATAGTTCCTTTTTCCACCTGCACTTCTTTTGTGAATCCCAGTAAAGATCATGAGGATTTCTAAACAAAGTTTATAGCTTTCAGATTCATTCCTAATGGAGACTCCTGTCCAAAAACAGACATCCATTGCTGATGTTTGATTAGTTCATAGCATAGTTCAGTTATCAGTATAACTAAAATGCTTGAATAGTATAAATAAAATGCTTGGAACAAAAATGCTCCTAATCAGATCTGGCATTAAAAAAATGCCAGAGTGAGGTAAGTGTGACCATACCCTGCAGAAGAACAGTGGATGGCAGGGCTTCAGCAATTACTTAGATACTAAATAGTAAAATACTAGAGATAATCTCAGGTAAACTTTCCATGAGCCACTACGTCATCCTTCCATAGCTGCTCAACATTAATCATGTCAGTAGTAAGCTGATGCAATGAAGCAGGAATGTCTGATTTACAGGGCGGCAGGGCAATGTTAAGAGAACAAACATACTGCCATGTCAAGAAAGGAATCACCAAGGCTAATTTAATTTCATCTTTGTGATTCACCCCAGAAAAACCAAATATTTCTATCTTCCATCCCCACAGCTCTGCAATTATCTTGATGTTTACTCAGATTTATTGACTGAAGTTATCTTTTACATTTTGATTTTCCAATTATCATGCTGGCCATCATCTAAATTATAGTGTGAGAAGATGCACGCATGTATCATCAACACATTATTATGAGGTATGCTAAGTTGTCCCTGGACTCTTGGTACCGTGTTTCCCCGAAAATAAGACCGGGTCTTATATTTTTGGGGCCACAAAAAAAGGCACAGGTCTTATTTTCGGAGAGGTCTTATTGGTTTTCCCCATGTACGGGGAGGCGGGGGGCAGGGGCAAGCTGCCCCTCTGCCTCGCGCCTCCTTGCCTAATGGTCTTATCAGCAACTTGCTCCATGGAACAGCTGATTTGCGGGTGCTGCTCCAGCCTCCTCTTCCAAAAAGCCGCTTTTGGTTGTTGTTATTCACTTAACAACCATGTTACCAGTCATTACAGCCTTTGGCGTCTGCCTCACCTGCGGCGGCTCCGCAGCCACCTCGCCTTCTGCCCAGCCCAGTCTACCACCAAGCCCCGATCAAAAACCTCCAAAAACCTCCTGAGCACCACCAGCCTGCCAGGGCCCCTTTGTGAGTGGCTACCTGTGCCGCCTCGCCTGCCGCTGCCAGCACAGGAGCAGCCCTTCCCTTCCCACGGTCACCACATGGAGGCTTGGCCCCTTAAACATGGCCCACAGCTGAGCCAGCAAGGGCTGGGAGCTGCTCTCATTCTGTCTCTCTGCGGAGGCCTCCTAGTGCAATGCTCTGCCACAGCTTCCGAGCAAACCTCCACCTTCCCTGCGCAGGATTGTAAGGCTGAAGGCTTCGGAGGGACATTTTTGCGATGTGCATCTGTGCAGGGCTCCCCAAGAATAGAACGATCAGCAGGAAAATGGGGGGGGGATTTTCCTGCTGATCAGAGCAAGGCGAAGCCTCCAGCCTTGCAATCCTGTGCAGGGAAGGCGGAGGTATGCTCTAAAGCTGCAGCAGAGCATTGCACCAGGAGACCTCCGCAGGTAACATTTCTGAAATGTTAACTTTTAACACCATACTCACAAGAAAATCCCCCCCTCATCACGGTTTGATTTGCTTTCTGTGAAGCTTTGTGTGAGAAAGTTCCATGCTTTCTTGTTCCCTTCTTTCCCCCCCCCCTCCGGCTGTCCATCTCAGCTTTTGCAGACAACTGTCCGCCATGGTGGAGGCTCCCTGATGGGGTGCGATCGAACTTCCAACCCCAATGGACCCGGTGGGCGCGAGCTACCCCAACCCAGAAAGGGGAAGGAGCTGATGGGGGGGCTGTGGGGAGTTCTGGGAGTTGAAATCTTTAAATGGCCAAGCGGCTGCCCATGCTGCTGCTGGCCTCTTTGCAGCGCTGAGACTGCTCCTGCCTGTCCAGGTTGAATCATCCCAGATTGAAAACCTCCAAAAACCTCCTGAGTGCCCACTTATACTTATATCACATGTAGGTCAGAGGTGGGTTCCTACCGGTTCTAACTGGTTCTTTAGAACAGTTAGTAAACCGGTGATGATGTCACGGAACCGGTTCTTTCGGTGTGTTCCGTGGGCGCCACCATCTTGGATTTTGTTTCTGTGCATGCGCAGAAGCGATTTTTTTATTGCTGCGGGGGGGGGGGCGTGCACGGCGTGACCCTGAGCGAACCGGCAACAAACGGATCCAGAACCCACCCCTGATGTAGGTCATTTATATACTGTTTAGCTACGTCTGCAATAATTAATAAGAGTAAGGGGAAAACTATGAAATATTCAAAATTTCAACATTTAGTACAGTATACAAAAGGAAAATACTGCTAGGATAAGGCTGTTGCTAAATGTGTTAGGAGTTTTAGAATTGTGGATACAGTGTCTAATCTGTAATTATTCTAAATTTAACTTTCTTTTCCTGTTGAAATCAAAATAAAATGGATACATTCTGAGTCAGTGACTGGTCTTGGTAATGAATTAATGCAGAAATATTAAGACATGATAGATATTTTCTAGATAGTTGAAATGTGGATGAGGTAATATGAATTCCACTATATTAGATAGGTTTCTTCTTTCCCTTGACAGAACTTCTCATTTGTTTTATTCATGAATTCAGTTCTGATGATGAGGTTTTAAGAATAACACAGGTTTTTTCTGCACAGTTTACAATTAGTGTGCAAACCCTATACATTTATCTAACTGTATCTCTATCTCTTAAATGATGTATTTCACAATAATACATAGCAGAATAACAGAATAGAGTTGGAACAGACCTTGGAAGTCTTCTAATCCATCCTTTGCTCAAGCAAGAGACCCTATACAAGTTCAGACAAATGGTTGTCCAATCTCTTCATTAAAATCTCCTCTGATGGAGCACCCACAACTTCTGAAGGCAAGCCGTTCCACTGATTAATTGTTCTTACTATCAGAAAATTTCTGCTTATTTCTAGGTTGCTTTTCTCCTTGATTAGTTTCCATCCACTGCTTCCAGAATAACGTACATGCTCTATGTGGAACTGGCCTTAACAATAGAAAACTTCAGTTGGTCCAGAATAAGGCTCATAGAACAATATTATTACAACTTCATTAGTTATCAGCATTTTTCTGGTCATGAGATTACATATGACCTATAAAACCCTGTATGACTCAGGAAGACTATGAGTCTACAGAACTTCAATTGTCTATGGAATATTTCCTCCTTTTGGCATAAACTAATGGGCATAAAGAGGCCTTCTCAGCAATTGTTCCCAAGCTTTGAAATGCTTTATCAAGATATGATAAAGATCTGGCTTACAAATAATGTTTTATTTAAGCAGAAATGTCAGTTGAAGTGCTTGTTTGCTGGCTAAACTCTTAACAAGATACATTTTTGTTTTATTAATTTTTTTATCTCTATTGTTATTATTAGATGTCTTGAGTGCCATTTTTGATACAACGGCAAGATAAAATGTAATTCAAAAATAATAACAGCCGCCTACCTTTTGACAAATACGCTCCCTTGGAGTAAGCAGGGATTTGTTTAATTTATATTCCAACTATTTCCCCAAGAGCTCCAGGTAGACTACATAGGAATCCTAGTTCATTTTACCTTCACAATAACAACACTCTAAAGTAGGATGAGCTGATTGTGTATGACTGGCCTGGACATACCATAAATTTCAATGGTTAAGGATGGATGTGAATCTGGGTCTCCCCAGTTCTAGTTCAACCCCTTAATCACTACATCACACTATGTCCTTCTGGCTATTGTGAATTCATTGCTATTGAGAAGGGGATATGAATGTATCTAAATCTTGGTTGCTTTCAGATTAACAATGAATATATAGCCACTACAATGTATGATCAGGAGGTATGTTACCACTGGAAGGCAATGCTGCTTTTTTAGCTGTTTGTCTGGAATTACTTTAGTGACTGTGGCAGCCTACAAGCTCATAAATAAACTCACTCTACACCTTCAATGAAAAAATAGGGAGATATTTGAACACTCCTTTGAGTCCCTTTGATGTCCCATCATTTAGAGTTTAAGCTGCACATTCCAACATTTTCAACTGCAAAAAGGAAAAATTTGGGGTTATAGTAATGTCAAATGATATACTTTGCATTAGGTTTTGTGTGAGAGGAGGTGAACAGTCATGGAGTTGCTAGGGTGTGTAATGTTTTGTGGAGGCATACTTCTTTACTCAATATTAAATTTAATTGTGGCATGCTTTAACTTGATTAACGTGCTCATTAGTTATAGTATGGACACTGAAGTCATTCAGAATGTGTCAGAGTTCCAATTTCAAAATGAACCTCTATCATGAGCTAAATAGGTTACATTAAACAACCCTCCTAACCTTGTTTGTTCAGCTATAGCCCATATAGAAAATATGTAGGTATTAAAACTGGCTTCCTTCAAAAAGTTATTGACAGAATATATGAAACACCTGGGTTAATTTATTTCTCTGACATGTTTATGCATTGTCCATCAAGATGCACAAGAAATGTTGTTTCAAATCTAATAGTAAGGAACAAGATTAAATTTTACGGATTGCCTGGTAGAACAAACCCAGGAGCATGTATGTATATGTGTATATGACTGTGTGTATGTATGTATATACATACATACATATACACATATAAATATACAAAATACATACATATACCTGTACATATATATACATACATACATATATATGTGCTCATTATATATATGTAATTTATATTATATAAAATTTCACAATTAGAGCTCTCGAAACTGAATGCATCAGAAAGTCTTTTACTCCTGAGAACCACCATCATTCTAACTTAATATAGTTGAGCAAAGTCAAATAAAAACCTCTCATGTTATATACAAACTATACAAATGATAGAGCAAGTAAAGTTTCTTGGCGGATGGGACCCCTAACATCCCCATCCTGCTGGAGTGGATGAGACTGGTAGCTATACGGGGAAAGATAGTCCCTCAGATAACCTGGCCCCATGCCATGTGTTAGGGGAGGTGTAAACACTACATAATGCTTAAAACAGTTTTCCTTAACTTTTGATACCTTGTGGTATCAAAGTTTTCATTAGGCATCTTGCGGTAAGCAAGCAATTCCAATTGACTGCTTCTGTAATAAGGAACTGCCATTTACTAGATTGAATGTAATTTGAATGTATATTCATTTCTAATAAATGAAACTGATTTTTAAAACTTTTACCAGCATGGAATTGCACAATACAGTAATTTTTCTGAAATTATTTCTTAGTAATAAATTTAGTAGGCTCTATAATGTTTTATTGCATATTACTAGACTTGTGCATAAAAGCTAAATGCTAAAGGCAAGTGTAGAAAAAATACTTTGTTGAAAAAAAATCTTAGTGCTGAAACAAGAATGATTATTTCATAGCTGAATGGGGTAGACAATTGCCATATGGCAAGCATGTGTTTGTGTCTCCACTCAAATCTGTTTTTATTTATTTTTGTCTTAAAGTAGCAAAGCACTGAATCACTGTGTAATGAGACAATGTGGAACAATTCCATGGAACCATAAATCTGAAAAAGAAAATAATAATGAATAGAGGGTATCAGCTGAAAGACCATCAATGCCTTGGAGGGAGGCAGTTCATGAGATCAAAAATGCAAAAACACATCAAAACAGAATTGTAGCTTTTCATTAAAATTAAAAAACAAAACAACTTCCAAAGACCAACCTTCTAAAAGTTCACTAAAGAGTTATCCAGTATCCATGAGCTAATGCAGACTAACTGGTGCCTTCTCCTTCTGCTCTGTCATTATCTATCAGTAATAGATGGTTTAATCCTAAAAATATATGATGCGGTTTTCACCCTGGTACTAGCTTCCAGATGGAGAGGTAAAATTCAGAATGTCATTTTGTTTGAAAAGGTTCTCCATGCACATTAAATTAATTAGCTGTTCTCTGTAAGATAAGAGAACTTAATTCTGGCAAAGAAGAACATTCAAAAATTCTCCTCATACTTTTTACATTTAGTACACACACAAACACACACACAAACACACACACACACACACACACACACACTCAGTAGTTCTATGTAACTAGCATTTTGTATCATGTCACCTCGCATGATATTTAATTTACGGAAGTATTTCGGAATTAAACAAACTGTATTTTGCACATTAAAATCATTTTCAAAATTAACAAAATTAAGAACACAAAAAGCAGTATTTAGAAAGATAAAGGAGATAAATATTTTTTAAAAGGTCTTAAAGGGTGCTAGTAATCCTCTGTGAGTGGGCAATACCTAAGATAGATAGATGATAGATAGATAGATAGACAGATAGATAGACAGATAGATAGATAGATAGATAGATAGATAGATAGATAGATAGATAGATAGATAGATAGATAGATAGATAGATAGATAGATAGATGACAAACAGACGATAGATAAGTACATTACATTTTAAGTTTTAATAATTAAAACTGAGAAATCCAGTCTGGGAGAATGAATGAATGAATAACAAATGATAGTTGGAAGGGACCTTGGAGGTCTTCCAATCCAATCCCCTGCTCATGCAGGAAACCCTATACCCGTGATGGCGAACCCATGGCACGCGTGCCACAGGTGGCACGCGGAGCCATATCTGAGGGCATGCGAGGCGTTGCCCTATGTCAGCTCCAGCGTGCATGTGCGTGCTGGTCAGCTGATTTTCGGCCTTCCGGAGGGCGGGAGAAGGCCGTTTTCGCCCTCCCCAGGCTTCAGGAAAGCCTCCAGAGCCTGTGGATGGCGAAAAACGGGCCCAACGGGCCTACCAGAAGTTCGGGTGCACGTTTCCGAACTTCTGGTAGGCCCGTTGGGCCCATTTTTCGCCATCCACAGGCTCCGGAGGCTTTCCTGAAGCCTGGGAGGGCGAAAAACGGTCCAACGGGCCTACTGGAAGTCTGGAGGCTTCAGTGAGGCCTGTGCACATGCACGCGGGGGGGGCAGCGCAGGGGGGTTGTGCACGCATGCGTGGGGGAGGGCATTGCATTATGGGTGTGGGCACGCGCACGCACACCCTTTTGGCACCCGAGCTAAAAAAGGTTCGCCATCACTGCCCTATACCATTTCAGACAAATGGTTTTCCAATCTCTTCTTAAAAACTTCTAGTGTCGGAGCACTCACCACTTCTGGAAGCAAGTCATTCCACTGTTCTAATTGTCAGAAAAAATCTCCTTAGTTCTAGGAGAACTTGATTAGTTTCCATCCATTGCTTCTTTTCCTGCCTTCAGGTGCTTTGGAAAATAGGTTGATCCCACTCCTTTGTGGCAGCCCCTTAGATATTGGAACACTATCATCCCTAGTCCTTCTTTTCATTAAACTAGACATGCCCAATTCTTGCAGGCATTCTTCATATGTTTTAGCCTGAAGTCCTCTAATTTTTGTTGCTCTTCTCTACACCTTTCTAGAGTCTTCACATCTTTTTTATATCATGGAGACCAAAACTGGATTCAATATTCCAAGTGTGGTGGAATATTCCAGGTCTTGTGAATGAAATTCATTCATTCATTCATTCATTCATTCATTCATTCATTCATTCATTCATTCTCTCTCTCTCTCTCTCCCTCCCTCTCCCTCCCTTTCTCTCTCTCTCTCTCTCACACACACACACCTATCCAGCCATTCACCCATAGGCATATATATATTTCTACTTGGTGCTTTTCCAAATCAAGAATAAGTTGCTAGTTGGTGTTTGCGGATGCGTTCTGCCAGTCTTCTGCCTGTTTGTGCTACATAGTGATTGTTGCAGTCCTTACATTGTTTGTTGTAGATGACTTCTGTTTTTTTTCTTCTGGAGTTGTTGGGTCGCTTTAGTTGGCTTGTGTACTATGCTGATTCCATATGATTATAGTAGTCTGTTGGTGGTTTCTGAGATATTCTTGATGTATGGCAATGTAATTCTTTTTAGGGTTTGTGATGGTGGTGCTGTATTGGGTTGAGTAGTCAGGGACTTTTTCATAAAGTTGCATGGATATCCATTTTGTTGGAATATGTTGTATAGATGCTCTATTTCTTTTTTCTGCTGTTCCAGGTTTGTTTGTTTATTTGTTTGTTTGTTTATTATTTATTTATTATTTATTTATTTGTCAACAAGTGCAAGGAAACAGGACACATGAAAAAATGGCACAAATAAATTGATATAAAGAAGCAAAACATAGCCATAAACACATAAAATGAGTACATACAGATGGGTACAGTAGGACAGGGACGGTAGGCACGCTGGTGCACTTATGCACGTCCTCTTAGGGACCTCTTAAGAAACGTGTAATGTCCACGGTAGACAGTTTAATGTAAAAGGTATGGGGGTTAGAGAAACTGAGCGGATTACATTTAGTTTGAATCTATTGATAGCCCTAGTGTTATTGCGGTTGAAATTAAAGTAGTCGTTAACAGGTAGGACGTTAAGGTAGATGATCTTGTTTACTAAGCTTAGGTCGGAACGTAGACGGCGTAGTTCAAGGTTATCCAGGCCTAAAATTTCAAGTCTACTGGAATAAGGAATTTTATTGCGAGCAGAGGAGTTGAGTACTCTTCTTGTAAAATACCTCTGGACCCTCTCTAGTGTATTAATGTCCGAAATACAGTGTGGGTTCCAAGCAGGTGAGCAGTATTCAAGGATAGGTTGCTGCAGCGTGTTTGGGCTCGTCTAAATAGAGTCCTTATGCAACTTCTCTTGTGGGAGGTTGAGTTGTTGCTTTGGTAATGGAGCACCTGATAGTATGTGTGGTTTGATTTGTTGATTTCTTCTTCTCTGGTAAATTGGATTCCTTCAGAAATGTTATTGATGGTTCTGTGACTGTTCTCTAATTGGTCCTTTTTTATTATGGTGAAGGTGTTGTCTACATATCTGATCCATATTTTCGGTTGTATTTGTGGAAATGCTATGGCTTCTAGATGTTGCATGACAACTTCAGCTATAAGTCCTGAAAGTGGTGATCCCATAGGTGTCCCATAGGTAAATCTTTATTCATACTCTATTAAGTGCTGATCTGCACTGTATTTCTTGAATGCTGTTTATTTGCCATTGATGGTCAGTCCTAAAAGGCAGAAGTTGACTATCACTTCAATATTTTCAGTTTTAAATATTGTCAGTTTTAAGTCTTGAATTATGAATGAATGAATGAATGAATGCTAGAAAGTTACTAAATTGACACAAAACCTCTTACAACATTTAGAGCTTACTACATTTAGAACATAAAACACATTAAATTCATGTCATTTTAAGTAATTTATGTTTCACAAAGGAACAAGGAAGAAAGAAAGAAAGAAAGAAAGAAAGAAAGAAAGAAAGAAAGAAAGAAAGAAAGAAAGAAAGAAAGAAAGAAAGAAAGAAAGAAAGAAAACTTTAATAGAGATATATGACACTCATTCTAGTAGAGAATACCTCTTTGCAAGAGTTGAAGTCTGAATTGTGTCCTTTATAACTGTTTCCCTTAACTTGGGGAAAAAATCTAATTCGGGTATCTATAAGTTTTGTGATTTTTTTAATGGTATTTTCATATTGTTAAAATATTTAATACACACTGTGATAATCTCAATATCATGTGCTGGCTTATGCAGATGAACAATTCCTTCTTGGATCCTACAGTAAGTATCTCTTCCTACTGTAAACTAATAATGTCAGAGAGTTTAAACAATGGTTTATTTTTATGTTCAAAATAGAAACATCATCTTTTTTCTCTCTTAACAAATAAGAACGAGAAATCAAGACCAAGAATCAAGAACATGTTAAGCTAGAATTCATGGTTTGCATGAAACACTAAACTAACTTTTGACAGAAACAACTGAGGCCTCAGTAGAAAAAAAGAAAACGTAAAAGAAATTATTTTATATTTATTGTTTATAGAAACAGTATCATAATAAATAGATATTACCTAGCTCCGTGATGGCGAACCTATGGCACGCGTGCCACAAGTGGCACGCGGAGCCATATTGGTGGGCACGCGAGCTCAGGTCTGGTGCGCCAGCCAGCTGATTTTCGGGCCTTCTGGGCCCACTGGGAGTCGGGAAACAGGCTGTTTCCAGCCTCTGGAGGGGGTGGGGAAGGCCCGTTTTTTGCTCTCCCCAAGCTCCAGAGCCTTTCTAGGAGCCTGGGGAGGGCGAAAATGGCCTTCCCCCCCCCGGAGGCCCTCCGGAGGCCGGAAAAGGGGGGGAAGGCCGTTTTCGCCCTCCCCAGGCTCCTAGAAAGGCTCTGGAGCTTGGGGAAAAAAAAACAACGGGACTTCCGGTCCAACAGGAAGTTGGCAAACGGGCCATTTTCCGCCTCCGGAGGGCCTCTGGGGGGGTGGGGAAGGCCCTTTTCGCCCTCCCCAGGCTCCTAGAAAGGCTCTGAAGCCTGGTGAGAGCAAAAATGGGCATGCCATCGCGTGCCAGGAGCAGGGGGGATCACACGCGCATGCACGGGGGGGGGGCATATGGAATTATGGGTGTGGGCACGCACGTGCACGACCTCCCCACGCTCCCCCCCTTTTGGCACGTGAACCAAAAAAGGTTCGCCATCACTGACCTAGCTTACTTTTGCAAAAATAAGCCAGCACTGTTATTCGACATAATGCAAATAGGCAAATTAAGAAAATAGCTTGCTGAAATATTTTTATACATATATTTAGAAATTGAGATCCTCTAATCTATAAAAATCTCATTATAAAAATCTCTAGTTGCTTATCTCACACAGAAAAAATGAAGAAATCATAACCAGTCCTTTTACAATCTTAACTATCTTCTATGCAACAAAAAAGGCTGTTGTATAAACGTATTTTCTATTCTTATGCCAATATAGAAACTAATTTTGCTGAAGACATAAATCTAATCAAATTATATGTGAATGGTTGATATTTTAGTGTAAAGCACATATAAGAATGACATGGCTTTGCTATTTTGTATACTAAAATAATGAAGACCAGTCTTTTGGATAGAAATGCTGCTATTGTGAGTACATTTTTGTGGCAATATAATTGCAATTGAAGTTCAATTAACTTATTCTTGTAATAAGTGGCCCTTTGGGAGAACTTACTTCTGGCATCTTTGCATGAAAGGTATACATTACTAGTCCTGTTCCATTTTTGCAACCTCTTTGGATACGATTAAGATTATATGACATAAATGATGTCATCCAGTTTTTTAGAGATAGTTTACACCAGCTGTTAAGAATTTTTAAAGGAATTATTAACTCTGCTATTTCTGACTAAAAAACATATACATGTAAGGCTATTTTGCATATATGGCATTTTATAAAACTAACGATAAATGTGGGTACATTAAGAATTTGGACATCACTTAAAATATCCATTATAATTTTTCCCCAAGTGTTGTAAATAATTTTATCTCACAGGTAGGTTAAGTTACCCAATGCAGTTTGCTTCACATCATTTCACCTTTATCTCAAAAGTTGTATGCAAATAATGAAGTGAGTAAGGATAACTTTCTTAAGCAGATTATACCACCAAATTTTTCTCGGTTCATGGCCCTCTTAGTGTCTCAGTACATTTTTCATAGTGCCCCTTAGCGTAGTTTGTGCAGTATCTAATAGATGTTGAGCTTTGCTGAATTATCCTGCAGCACTCTGTGAGTTGACTGTGATGCCCTGGGGAGATGCAGCCCACAGTTCGGAACCATGATTCTTATCTAAAACATTTACCAATAAAACATTTGGTCCAAAAGGAACTCTGTTAGGCTAAAGAACATGGTATATTGCCTTAGTAAACTGCACAGTCTTAAAGTCTTGTTTTTAGTTAAATATGGGGCACTTTAAATTTCCACAATTGCTGAAAATATTATAGAATGCTGGGCATATGGCTACCACACCTAAGTTGTGAAGAATGCAGGAATGTTTCTCTTCAAGGTGTTTTATATTGCAATAATTAGGATTTACTCTATTTTGACAGGGTACTTACAACATACAGTATAATAATAGCCAGCTTTGGGCCAGTCTTTGGGCCAGTCACTTTGGGCCAGTCCCTCTTTCAGCCCAACTCACCTCACAGGGTTTTTGTTATGGGGAAAAAAGGAGGAGGAAGGAGTATTAGATATGTTTGCTACTTTGAGTTATTTATGAAAATAATCAAGATGGGATTTTAAAAATCTAAATAAATTAATAAATTAATTACAATGCTGTTCCCATGATTCTTTGAGCTTTTTAAACTGCAAAAAGAAGTTACTCCTAACCCCCCCCCCATAAAATATTTATTTGCCTGGTATTCATAGCCAAAAAGCAATTGAGGTTTTATGACTTCAGAATTATTATCCCTTTAATGGAAAACATCCTTTTGGTGGCTTGTGCCTGATAAATTGATTGTGGGATGGACCTGGGGAGCAAAGCAGGAGATGGTTGGCAGATATTCGTGGTTTTCACCATGAGGCACTTCTTTATATAGTGTCTTCTCTGCCAAATCCAGCCCAAAGCCTTCTGGAAGCAAGCCTCAAGCTGTGCTTGACTCAATGAGTAGGAGACAGCTGCTCTGGGGGTGCACATGAACTCTGCCTTCCCATGTCCCACAAACATCACTGCTAATTCATTCAGCCTGCTCTTCTGCAATTGAAACTCCCTGGCAGAAAAATCTTTGACCCTCTAACTATTGTTGAACTACAACTCCCAGCAGTCCCAGTTACATTGCCAAAGTATAAACATGTAAAATGCCAACCCCCAACCCTGTGAAAGTTAATAGAAACCCCTTAAAAATACAGTGTAGGAAGATAGGTGTGTTAGTTAGTAGTAGCAAAAGATTGGGGAGTCTGGTAGTACCTTCTCCAACTAATACATTTTACTAAAATGTTTAAGCTTTCATGGTAATTAAAAATCTTAATACATGAATCTTAATAGGTTAAAAAAAACTAAAGAAAAAGAAGAAAAAGATAAAGAATAGTCTGATGACAATTGGACAAAACAAAAAGTATTTGTTTTCTTTATTTTGACAATGTAAGATTGATTCTCTAGCAGCTTTCAAACTCAAAGCAGCTTTGTTCAGTTAACATGCATGAAGAGTTATAACATCTGGATTCAAGTCTCACCTAATTTTAAACTACAGCAGTTAATTTTATTTTGGGCAATTTAAATTTATTCTTTTTAATGTCCTTCTGCTTTAGGGTACAAAGATAGATTTTCAGTTTAGCCTTTGCTTATTGGCACTCTTCAAAAAATAAATACAAAAATCTTTTGGATTGGCTGCTGTTGAAAAATAAGGAATTAAAAAGCAATTCCTTTTATTTTTGATAAAGGTTATTTAGCATAAGTTTGAATAGCCTATCCCATGATATAACATCATCAAAAAAAATTTCTAGTATAACATAAGGGGTCACAGTAGCCTAGTGATTAAGATGCTGGGCTGTCAACTAGAAGGTTGCCAGTTCGAGACCCAAGTAACAGTGTTATGGGGTGAGCTTCCATTCTTGCCCCACCTCCTGCCAACCTAGCAATTTGAAAGCATGTAAATGCAAGTAGATAAATAGGTACCACTTCAATAAAGGAGACTACAGTAGAACCTCTGGTCACGAACGCTTCTGACCACGACCAAATCGGGTTCTGATCAAAAAATTCACACTATTTTTCCCCCCGTGGCCGATTTCCCCTTCCGCGCCATTTTTTTGTAAGCGCCAAATTTCCAAAATTAGGTTCGGGTCACGACCAAATCGGGTTGCGACCAAAGTTATGGAACGAATTAGGGTCGTGACCAGAGGTTCTACTGTACTTGTAGCTCAGGGTTGAAAGGGGCGTTGGTCTTACCTGATATGCCTCTTCTCATAGGGTGGAGCCATCATTCAGGATGGGTTGTCCTCGTCCGTCAGCCAATGAGGACCGAGTCTGTCTTTTTATGCCAGGATCCGCCCTGTGTCATCCTAGCTTAGACGAATCCGAAGACGAGACCCGACGTGGCAAGACACCGAAACAATACACGCTCCCATCCCGAGCACTGACAGCAACCAGGCAACGTACAGCGTCCCAAAAACAGAGAGTTCTCGAAAACCCAAACGAAGAACGGCCGGAGACTAGATCCAGGTCGAATCCTTCATGTAACAAGTCCGAGACCAGTCCGTTAAAACTACACCGGGCGGGACTGAATGATGGCTCCACCCTATGAGAAGAGGCGTATCAGGTAAGACCAACGCCCCTTCTCCATCGTGGGTGGAGCCATCATTCAGGATGGGACATACCAAAGCAAAAAGGTCCCCTCTCCGGGCGGGCACAGACACGGACCACTACGAAGCATCCTCGACCACTCGTTGTAGGACATGCCGACCGAAGGCAGCCTCCGCTGAAGCGTAGGAATCGATCTTATAATGCCGAATAAACAGTGTGGGAGAAGCCCACGCCGCGGCACGACAAACCTCCTCCCAGGGCGCTTGAGCCGCCCACGCCGCCGAAGATGCCGCACTACGAGTCGAATGAGCAGTGATCCCCTCCGGCTGAGGAAGGGACGCAAGCTCGTACGCTTTGGCAATAGTGCCTCTAATCCAGCGACCAATCGTAGTGGACGACACCTTGCACCCCAAGGAATGCGGAAGAAAAGCCACCAGGAGCGCCTCTGTTTGCCGAAACTGTTGCGTTCGCCGAATATCTATACGTAGACCACGACGAACATCCAGAGAGTGCCAACGCTTCTCCGTTGGATGGCGGTGGACCGGGCAAAAGTTGGGAAGAACCAGCTCCTGTGACCGGTGGAAAGCCGAGTTAATCTTAGGCAGAAACGAGGGATCCAATCTGAGCATCACCCTGTCGTGGTGGAATATACACAGATCCTTCCGAATCGACAATGCCGATAACTCTGAGATCCTGCGTGCAGTTGTAATCGCCAACAGGAAGGAGACCTTGAAGGACAGATGGCGAAGCGGCTCATAAGGAGGTCCCATGAGGGACTGCAGCACCCTAGGCAGATCCCAGGTCGGAAAACGATGTACCGGAGGAGACCGTAGGTTGGAAGCTCCCCTAAGAAAGAGCCGTACCATAGGGCACTGGGCCAAAGAATCCGCCTGGTCGCACGAAAGAAGCGACGAGAGAGCCGCAATCTGCCTCTGAATGGTGTTTGGAGTCAGACCCTGATCCAGACCCCGCTGGAGAAAACGCAACACCTCCGGCACGGGCAGCCAAAAAGGAGAGAGACCCTCCCCTGCGCACCAACGGCAGAAAGCCGCCCACGTAGATGCGTAGATCCGCCGAGTGGCCGGGCGACGAGAAGCCAGGATGGTGTGGATCACATCCGGCGTATAATGTCGCCCCCTCAGAGAGCCCCACTCAACAGCCATGCGGTCAGTTGGCACCACCCCGGGTCCGGGTGCAGCAGAGCCCCCTGACTGAGAGAATCCCCGCACATAGGCAGTCTCCATGGAGGCGTCACCGAGAGCGCCCGAAGATCTGCGAACCAGGCCTTGCGGGGCCAGTACGGCGGCAAGAGAACAATCTCTGCCCTCTCCTGTAACGTCTTGCGGATCACCTGGGGAATGATCGGCAGGGGGGGAAAGCGTACAGGAGGCCGGGCGGCCAGGAACTCCGCAGGGCGTTGACTCCCTCCGCTCCCAGGGATGGAAACCGGGAGAAAAAGCGGGGCAGCTAGGCGTTCCCCGGCGTCGCGAAG
The DNA here is from genome assembly GCA_003457575.1 of Thermophis baileyi. Taxonomy (NCBI): domain Eukaryota; kingdom Metazoa; phylum Chordata; class Lepidosauria; order Squamata; family Dipsadidae; genus Thermophis; species Thermophis baileyi. Next base: position 310,127 of record QLTV01002927.1, on the reverse strand, counting down.
AGGTCGACCGCTGGGAGGCCGAACAGTTCCGAGATCTCGGCAAAAAGAGACGGGTGGAGACGCCACTCCGCCTGGTCCACAACCGACCTGCTGAGCCAATCCGCCTGGGTGTTCGCAAGCCCCGAGATATGGTCCGCCACAAGAGACAGGAGGTGGCGTTCCGCCCACAGGCCTAGCCACATCGCCTCCCGCATGAGGGCCTTCGAACGAGTGCCCCCCTGCCTGTTCACGTGCGCCTTGGCTGTGGTGTTGTCCGTCAATATGAGCACGTGCCTGCCCTCGACCAGACAATGAAAGTGCCGAAGAGCCAGGGAAATCGATTGGAGCTCCAGCCAATTTATGGAGCAGGACACTTCAGCTTCCCCCCACCGACCCTGGGCGATCTGATCCAGGGCGTGGGCTCCCCAGCCCGATAGACTGGCATCGGTGGTCACTACCACCCGCTGGGGTTCGACGAAAAGGGAACCCTTGGACAGGGCCGGCGATCTCCACCAGGCGAGGGAGCCTCGGTCCGCTTTCTGGAAGGGTAAGAGGAACCATTGTAGTTCCCTGGAGTGAAGCCGTGCCCAAGGGGCGTTTGAAATACAGGAAATCATCTTCCCCAGGAGGGTGGACAAGAGCGCCAGAGGTACTCTGCGCTGTTGCCGAATTTGAGACACCAGCTGCCGAATGCTGTCTTGCCTCTCCTGGGACAGACTGACCGTACACTCCAGGGAATCCACAATGGTGCCCAGGTGAAGGATGGAAGTGGAAGGGGAAAGATGACTCTTTTCCACATTAATCCCGAAGCCGTGATGGCTCAACGTCCCGATTGTCACCTGGAGGTGGTGCATCGCGAGGGCCCCAGTAGGCGCGTGCACCAGGATATCGTCCAGGTAACACTGGATGTGAACAGGCAGGGAGTGGAGAGAGGCTGCAATAACCGCCAGAAGCTTCGTAAAGACCCGCGGGGCGGAGGAGAGACCAAAGGGCATCGCCCGGTACTGAAAGTGGCCACCAGCATACGCAAACCGAAGGAAGCGACGATGATCGCGATGGATCGGCACATGTAGGTAGGCCTCAGTCAGATCCAGGGAGGCCATAAAGTCCCCCCTCCGAAGACAAGACAAGATGGACGACAGGGAGTGCATCTTGAACTTGCGGTATACGAGGTACCTGTTTAGGCGTTTCAAGTCGAGAATCGCCCTCCATCCCCCCGAGGACTTGGGGACCACAAACAAAATGGAGTAGAAACCCCGCCCGCGTTGATCCCGGGGCACCCGCTGGATGGCCCTAATGTCCAGCAGGTGCTGAATAGTCGAATTCATTAAGAGCGATTTAGAAGGAATGGTAGACACCGGGCAGCGGGTGAACAGGCGAGGGGGGATGGAGAGGAATTCCAAGGAGAGGCCATGGCGAACGGTCCGCCGCACCCAGGAGTCCCGAGTAGTTTGAAACCAGGCCTCCGCAAAACGGGAGAGGCGACCCCCAATGGGCAGTTCGAGGCCCGGAAATGGAGAGCCCTCACCATCTGGGGCGCCTAAAGGGACGGGACCCCGATCCGCCTCTGAAGGGGCGCCTAGACTGCTGTCCCCTCCCGGGCCTATCCTGGGGCTGGGGCTGTCGCTGTTGCGAACCAAAGGGACCAGGAGCTCAGGGGAAGGAGGAGCCCTGGTCCACTGCCCGAAAGGGCCGGCGGTAGAAGGGGGCCTGCCGAAAATTACCCTTCCTGGACAGAGATGGGAGCATTTTCTTCCTGTCGCGCGACTCCACCAATATCGGATCCAACAACTCTCCGAACAGTTGACCTCCCTTGATGGGACCCGAAGCAAGGCGCCATTTGTGCCGCATGTCTGCGGCCCATTGACGGAGCCAGTGCATCCGCCTGGCGACAACGGATGCGGCCATCGCCTTCGCTGCAAAACGAGAGCCATGTAGAGTGGCGTCCGCCACAAATTGCGTGGCTGCGAACAACTTGTTCAGGTCCTGTTCGGCCCGCAGATTGGAGGTCGGGACGTGCTCCTGCAGTAGGCTGAGCCAAATGAGGAGGTCCTCGCAAAGAAGGACGATGTGGATGCGGCACGAACTGCCCAGGCGGCCGCCTGATGGCTCCTTCGTAGGGCCTGCTCCAGGCGCTTGTCCTCTGGCTTGAGCAATTTGTCTGAGTCCCCCGGCATGGCCGTTGGAGAGTACAGGGCCTGAACCGGGGGATCCACCGACGGCGTAGACAGCATGTCTGAGAATTCGGGCACCACATTAAAGAATTTTCTCTCCGCGGACGAAGGCGCCGGCCCAGAGGCCGGGTTCGACCATTGTCGCAGTACCGTCTCTAAGAAAAGCTGCGGAATCGGGACGAACGACGTCTCCGGTTTAGTCTCGGAAAAAAGAGGGTCCGGTTGAGTGTTCGAAGTTGCCACCTCCTCCGGGGCCGGAACATCCAATCCCACCGCTGCTCGAGCCTTATACAGGAGAGACCGGAACAGCGCAGGTGAGAAAAGGCCCGCTGGTACCGGTTGTTCAGGAGCCAAGGACTCGTCCTCTGAGAGTCCCAATGGAACACTGTCCGCTCCATCAGACCACTCCCCCTGACTGTCATCATCCGATATGTCAGAATACTCGTCCACATGGTGCCTGTGCGAACTGTGGACCGCCCCTGACGTCTGACCGAGAGGAACGGGTGCGCGTGACTGGGCCGCGGGTATGATGCTCTCCAGAGAGTGGAGGCCAGCGGAAAGGCCCTGCTGGACCACCGCTGCGATGAGGCTCTGGAGGTTGGCAGAGTCAAAGGGGCCAGAGACATCTTGTGTCCCCGCAGATTGAGACCGGCCGTCCGACCGAGATTGAGCAGACGTTGACGGCTCGGGATCCAAAACTCCTGCCTGGGGAGGCTGGGCGGCCATGACTGACAAACCTGCCGGGCCCCAAAGGCAGAATATCCAGGGCCTGCAGGTCCTCCCCCTGTACCGATGCATTGGCACCTGCTTCGCGGCCAGCCCGGTCAATATCGGCTGTGGCCGATGGAGCCCTGGAGGACCTATCGCAGATTTTACGCAGCGCCTTGTCTCTGCGGCGCTCAGCCCTCTGTGTGGCTTTAGAACTGGTGGCGATAGATCGATGGCGCTTAGGTGCACCCATCCCAGAAGAATGGGGCTGGTCCTCGTCAGGGAGAGGCCTGTCTGACTTCTTAAGTCGCTTGCCGCCCGGCTTAGAGGCCGAGTGTGATGCGACCGCCATCTTGAGAGGCTGCGATGTATTAGGTGCACTCAAAATGGCCGCCCCAACTGACAGTTGGAGAGTTGCGGCAATTGGTGGGAAAAAGGCCTCCGGCGTTGGCCCGAGCAAGCTCCGAGGGCCTATAGCGCTTGAGTGCCACCCCAGTAATCAAAAGGGGAGTTGCCCCGTTGCAACTTCCAAAAGCGTGAGCCCAAGCACGCTGTTGAGGCCAGGAACGCTCTGACGCCGAGCCTGCTAAGACCTGCGCTGGGCTAATTAAGCCATCCGACCCAGCGAATGCTCGCCCGAGCACGCTCAGAGGGCGGCGCCAATGACAGGCTGAAGAAGGATCCGACGTCTTGAGATAGCAGGTCACCTGGTCTGGGGGGGATCACGTGAGCCAGACGGCCCCAGTGGTGATGGGAAAGCCCCCAATCGTTAGCGGCCGAAGCCGGCATGGCAGGGCGGGAAACGGCGTGCGGCTGCGTTAACACCAGCTGATAAAGCCGTCCCGGGGGGAAGAGAAGACACGAAGCCCCCTTTCTGTGCCGCCAAATTCAGCGCGAGCCCAGGCTCGAGGTCCCGTTCTAACTGACAGCCCCTGTGAGGGACGGGGCCAGGCGCTCCGCCCAGCGCAAGCCGAAGCGACCAGAGCCGGAGCCCTGACAGATCTCGGGCTCCAACAGCTGACAGTAAGGAACCCGACAACTCACAGTTCTACAGTCTGAAAAATCCGAGAATAGCCAATTCAGGATGGGAGAAACGGCTTGCCACGTTCGTCCTCACTGAGGACCGAGTCTAAGCTGGGATGACACAGGGCGGATCCTGGCATAAAAAGACAGACTTGGTCCTCATTGGCTGATGGATGAGGACAATCCATCCTGAATGATGGCTCCACCCACGATGGAGAATGATGAATTCTTGGTGCTCTCTGAGCTTGGTTGTTTTCTTGAAAATGTTTCATTACCCGAACTATTTGGGTTTGGGTAATGAAACGTCTTCAAAAGGTACCAAGGTACCAAGGACTCCTAGGTACCTCTGTGGTGAGAAAGGAACAACTTTCCATGCACCTCGGCATATAGTCATGCAGACCACATGACCATGGAAGTGTCTTCGAACAACCCTTCAGCTACAAAACAGAGGTGAGCACTGTTAGGGCACTGGGCAGGGGAAACCTTTTCATTTCTTATTACTATAACATATCTTTAAAATGTATTAATTGTGGTTGTTTTCTCAAACAAAATGATTTTTATATGGAAGATGCTAGCAATATCTTTGAAAAGCATTACTAAGCTTCATCATGGAGCTTATAGTGGAACACTATATTATGCAACGCTACATCATTTAATATCCAAGTATTTCAATCTTCCCAACTCTTTCATTGGTCTTCGCAATGATACTTCTGTTTGCTACAGCTGTGAAAAAGAGAATCCTAGATTTCTCCCACAGGATAATGAAAACGAAAAAGTGCAGAATCATTGTCTCAAAAGCCAGCTTAGAACATCAGAACACAAAAAATAAATTTCCCTCAATTTTACTTATCCATTTGCTCTGAAATTCCTTCCACCTGTCTGTCTTATGTTGTGTTACAGCTGGATTTCAGCCAGTGGTGAAATCCAATTTTTTTTACTACCGGTTCTGTGGGCGTGGCTTGGTGGGCATGGTGTGGCTTGGTGGGCGTGGCAGGGGAAGGATACTGCAAAATCTCCATTCCCACCCCACTCCAGGGGAAGGATACTGCAAAATCCCCATTCCCTCCCCACTCCTGGGGGAAGGATATTGCAAAATCTCCATTCCCACCCCACTCTGGGGCCAGCCAGAGGTGGTATTTGCCGGTTCTCCGAACTACTCAAAATTTCCACTACCGGTTCTCCGAACTACTCAAAATTTCCGCTACCGGTTCTCCAGAACCTGTCAGAACCTGCTGGATTTCACCCCTGATTTCAGCCCTATCTCATTAGTGTAGAAATCTTTGAAGATATTTTATAGGTTAAAATATGGCAATACCATCTTCAGTAGCATCCCTTCCTCAAGTACATTTGATATGATTAGAAGTGAATCAATTCAAATACCAGCTGAAACATGAGTGTGCATACTGTAGGAAAAAGACAGGCAATCTGCATGCATAATAATGGATGGCCATTAACAACTGAGTCCAGCATATGAAATAGTATATATTTCCATTTTATTACTCTATACCTCCTATAATACATAATAATCATCATCATCATCATCATCATCTTCTTCTATATATATATAAAAAGGATGTATGTATGTATGTATGTATGTATGTCTGTTGCAGCATAACTCTGGAACGGCTTGAGCAATTTCAACCAAACTTGGTACACAGATGACTTACCCTCTGGAAACAAATACTGTGGGGGTAAGACACCCCTAGCACCCCTCAGTGTGTGTGTCTCTGTGTGTGTGTGTGTGTGTGTGTGTGTACACACAGAGAGAGAGAGAGGG
>QLTV01002927.1:272215-285859 GCA_003457575.1 Thermophis baileyi | reverse complement strand
CAAGGCTCTTCCTCGGTTCCTCGGAGGCAGGAGCGCGTTTGAAAACGCTGGCAGAGGCAGAGCCCAGAGGAGCCGAGCAGTCTCGTGGGGTGTGCGTGCCCTCGACTCTCACTTGCTCTCGCTCTCCCGGCCAAAAGCAGCAAAAAATGAAGCGCTCCTGCCTGCGATGGGGCGGCGAGGCAGGCATCAAGGCTCCCCTTCTCTTCCTCGGAGGCAGGAGCGCGTTTGAAAACGCTGGCAGAGGCAGAGCCCAGAGGAGCCGAGCAGTCTCGTGGGGTGTGCGTGCCCTCGACTCTCACTTGCTCTCGCTCTCCCGGCCAAAAAAGTGCCCGCAGCAAAAAGAGCGCCTCCCGGCATGCCCCCCCCCTTTCCCCCCGGAAAGTAATGGGGGGGCTTATTTTCGGGGGGTGGCTTATTTCAACGCATGTCCCGAAAAGCCCTGTTGGGCTTATTATCGGGACATGTCTTATTTTCGGGGAAACACGGTATTTTTATTTCCACAGGCAATAGGGTAGTATATGCTTACAGTGGCAGTAACAATAAAAGCAAATGGCCTTCACTTCTGTTTAACTAGCTATTCAAAATTTCAATATTTTATTTAAAATTATAATAATATGAATAAGATAGAAATTTGAAGAATCAGCATGGACAATTAAATAGCTGAACAATAATAAAATAATACCTATATTATCTAGTTCCAGCTTCATAGATATATATACCGTGTTTCCCTGAAAATACGACCTTCTCAGAAAGTAAGTCCTAGGCTTGATTTTTATACGTGCGTCCAATATAAGCCCCACTCCCAAAATAAGCCCTAATTAAGACCCCGCCCACTCCAGGGTAAAAATTAAGCTAGGGTGGGGATGGAGGGGGTGGAGCTGCCCTACTACTTACCTTCAGACGGCTGCAGCCAGGCCTTGCACACCTCAGCCCATTTCTTCTGTAGCCAGCAAGGCTTTCCTGAAGGCCTCTGTAGCCGATAACAGAGCTCCGGATCGATCCGGAGCTCTGCTATCGGCTGCAGAGGCCTTCAGGAAAGCCTTGCTGGCCAAAGAAGTTCCTGAAGGCCTCTGACAGAGAAAATGAGGCCGGGGGCAATGCGCGCAAGTGAGGTGAGTCAGTAGATGACATCCCACCCCCAAAAATAAGACCTGGTGCCTTTTTTTGGTGGCAAAAAAATATAAGACAGGGTCTTATTTTCAGGGAAACACGGGTATAACTAGGTATGTGGTTCATTATAGCTCACCATAAACAATATTATGAACAAAATGTTGTCACTGAGCATTTTCCAAGTTTGAGAAGAAACGTTAGTAAATATTCAAAAAGATTTCACACTCAGATCTAAACCAACGTCAGCCAAAAACTCATGCCATAATGCTGTATTTATAATGTAAATACAATTAATTAATGAATTTTCAAATTATAGTGAATATTAAGTCATAAAAAAGTCTAAAATTCTTAGAAATAATCTAAGGAATAGACATATTCCTCTAATCACAGATTCCAAACATAACTTGGACTTTTATCTTGGATAAGTTTTCCTCCTAATGCTCTATGGCAGCAAAAGAGTTTCTAACACTACTAGACTTGGCAATATTAACTGCAAAGAAAAAAAATCAAAATGATATTGTTCTATTATATTTATTAAACTTCAGGAAGTGGAAGAGTCTAACAAATACCAGCCAGAACATTTCAAAAATCTATTCCAAAATTACAAAGATAACGTATTATTTATTTTGTTAATCATGTTAGATGTTTATCAAAAATAAGGAGCAACAGAAAGAATTACACCTGGAGTGCAGAAAAGAAGCAAGCTGCTAAGTAAATTCCTCACAATGATCTGATAATTTATCATATGTCTGGATCGCATTATCATTGATATTTTAATAGCTGACATTACCTTAAATGATGCCAACAGCATGGGAGCTCTGGCAGTTGAGAATTAATAAATTACAGTAATTCTATTTTGGTTCCAGTTCTCTGCCTGTGACAGGTATGAATTTCCAGTGACAAATATGTGTGGCATTCTCTTCTCCTATAATGAAATACTAGCCGGGGCAAACAGATTGTTTTTTAAATAATTAGAAAGTTCACTTGGTGCCAGTTACTCATCAGCCTTGAAGATATACAAAACCATTTTATAAAGACCGGGTCATTCCACATACACCTAGTGTGTAAACCACTTTTCTTGGTTACAACACATAGAATCCACGAATTTATATTTATTTATATTAAAAACAACGAACAGCAAATTTGTTTAGTCTAAATGTTTACCACTGCATAAAAGGTGCTACAATAAAAGAAACTGAACTTTGTATAACAATAAGTCAGTTTTATAAGAAATGGGTAGATTTTCTATTTCAAAAATACATGCCACTGCAAAGATGAGAAGGGTTCCAAGACCGTCCAATGCTATTTTCAGCCAATAAAATGGAGACTTATTGAAACTAAATATTATGGATTTATTCCACATCAAATATAAGGGGAAATTGTAATTGACGAACTTCAAAAGTGCACCTTGTTTGTAGCTATATTCAAAGATTAGCAAATTAAAAAGTTAAGTCAGTATATGTATTGTAATTGTAGACCACCATACCCCAAGAAAATGTCTGATACTTCACAATGTACAAGTAAAAGAAATCAATGCTGTATATAAAATATATACAATTAGCAAAGAAATCAATATACTTACAAAAACAAACAAAATAGCTCACTCTTAACTGTATTTCTAAATAGACGAAATAAAGTACCATGAAATCACCAAGGGGAAGTTATTCTAGTGATAGATCTGAACTAATAAACACTGGCTCTTGGACCACCCAAAATTTTGCCTCAGGGTGAAACCTTCAAAATCCTTAGAATGTGTAATATAGTCCTTCAGATACATTAACTCATACAGGGTTTCATAGGTTAAAAATTGTGCATTTTGAATTGCACTTACAATCCTATTTGTAACCAATGAAGATCCTAGAGCACATGTGTTTTATGATCATAGTAAGTCTTTCTTGACATAAGATAAGAGTGCATTTGCACTAAATATTAGCCCCCAGATTTTTTTTCAAGTACAGTCCCACGTTCACCACTATGCTATATTCTCCATAGTGGGTGGAGTTATCATCCAGAATGGGTTGACCTCGTCCAATCAGCTAAGGACTGAGTCTGTCAATTTTATTGAGGGCTCCGCCTTTGCCTGGAATCCCCAGTTATGACTCAGTCCTCAGTTTCGAAGGACGTGGCTTCTCCATTCTGGATTCAGAGTATTCCCTATTCTAGGATTATTTGTATTCTTCAATCATGAGTTTTTTGTTCCCCGGCTTCTATTTTGACATCTGACAGCCGGGAGGATTACGGCATCGAGCCTCGGCTCTAGCCGCTCAGCGACTGCCTGTGCCATTGGTGGCATTGAGCTGGACGGGGCCTGGCCCTTGGCTCTGCCATGGGAGTCTAGCGCTCCCCCCCATCTCAGCATTGGCACTTCTAAATAGGGGCTTTGGCTCCGTTACTTGGGCAGCGGCAGTGGTCTAGGGAGCTTTCGCGCTCCCCCCCGAACGAACTGAGAGGGAGGCTTAAAAGGCGCTGAGAAGAGGCAGCCTCCAGACTTTAAACTATCAGATAGCCCAGCGCGGTCGCAGGAGCCTAGCGTCTCTGCCTCTGCCTCTGCCTCCCAGCAATTTGCCTCCTTGCAGCAAACAGCAAACAGCCTGCTCAGCTTCAGCACAGCCTGATTTAGCACGAGCAGCTGATTGGTGGTTGGATCTGCCTCCCGGAATACCGCCTATCAGCTGTTCCAAGCTGTGGGGATCGCCACTGCCCATCGCCCCCATCGCCGCTGGCGCCTATTGCCGCCTCCGTGCGCCCCATTTTCAGCCTCCGCGCATCCCGTTTTCAGCCTCCACACCCGTTTTTGGCCTCTGTGCACCCCATTTTTGGCCTGTTCCAGGCGGCGGGGATAGGCAGCGGTGACAATTCCCGCCGCCTGGAACAGAGTGCGCAGAGGCCAAAAATGGGGGCACGTGGAGGCAGCGATAGGCAGCAGTGGTGATGGGCGGCGGTGACGGGTGTTGCCGATCTCCGCAGCATGGAACAGCTGATAGGCGGTATTCCGGAAGGCAGATCTAACTGCCAATTAGCTGCTCGTGCTAAATCAGGCTGACCAGGCTGTTTGCTGCAAGGAGGCAAATTGCTGGGAGGCAGAAGCCGAGGGGGCTGGCGGGTAGGCGGGGCTTCAGCAACATTTGCTCTATAAGATGCACAGACATTTCCACCCACTTTGGGGGGGAGGAAGTGCGTCTTATACACCGAAAAATACAGTATTTGGAACATGATATACATAAACTGTAGTTTAACTATAATGATTCCAGACAAAAATGACATCTTAGACTCTTAGAGCATAAAAGTTAACAGAATTTAAAGTGAAATATCATTGAAAAGGCGAATGCATTCTTGATGGAATATTTTTACTCAAATTTGATCAATTAGTTGAGAGGAGTCATTCAGATTAGTTCCCATGGTTTTTTTTAAAATAAAATTTAAAACAGTACCATTTGGCTAACGCTGAAAAAACCCACTTGCCCCAAACTACTGAAGATGAGTAAATGCTTGTTTAAAGCATTGATTTATGTGTATGTGTGTGTGTTTGTGTATGGATGGGCACATACAAAGAATTTCATTTGGCCTCTTTTATTTATGACTAATTCCAGACAAATTTATCCCAAGTTTTATATGTAGAAAAATGCAATATCTAGATTGCCGATCAGAAAATCCAGTCCAGCAGAGACAGGCCCTCTGATAAAATCATGAAGTCTAGACTATCTTGGTCAAAGGACTTCTAACTCTGCCAAAACAATGAGAAATGAGGGAAATCTGTTTTATGTTATGTTTCCCTTTAATAGACAATAATTCAACTCATCAGCGTAACAACAGCAGCTACAAAGAACTTTCATCACCTAATAAGGAAGCTGAAACTAATTACTATATGGAATGAGCCCCTTTTCCGACTGGAACAGTTAACATGTCAAACAGAGAGCACTTCATTGGTTAAAAAGGAGAGTTTCCAAACAAACAAACAATACTTGAATAAATCAACATGATCATCCAGTACATACTCTTAAATATGCAGACCAAATGATAAATGATAAATTCTTAACATTCCTCACCAAAGCCAGTGTATCAGTAAGATAGCAAAGAAGTATAGCCTAGAAAGGAAATAGGAAATGCATGCTTTGGTCTTCAGTCCTATAATCCCTAATCTGATTAGCCATTCTGGAAAGATTTGTTCATTTGGTTTTTTTTATAACTCAGCTTGTGCTCCATTCTAATAATTTACCTAAAGCAGGGGTCTCCAACCTTGGCAACTTTAAGACTTGTGGACTTCAACTCCCAGAATTCCTCAGCCAGTTTTGCTGACTGAGGAATTCTGGGAGTTGAATTACACTTCTTCCCCTAAAGCAGGGGTCTCCAACCTTGGCAACTTTAAGACTTGTGGACTTCAACTCCCAGAATTCCTCAGCCAGTTTTGCTGACTGAGGAATTCTGGGAGTTGAAGTCCACAAGTCTTAAAGTTGCCAAGGTTGGAGACCCCTGACCTAAAGTATAGATTTACTATGCACAACCAGGATTAAGACAGCTGAGAAATAAAATCAGATAAAATCAAACATCATATCCATGATGTAGTTCAAAATCTTTAATGATAAAATTCTAAAGATTCAGTTATGGTGTTTAGATTCAGACCGAATCTGAAGACTACAACATATAGTCGCTAACGTATGATCACAATTGAGCGCAATATTTCCATTGCTAAGCAAGACAATTGTTAAATTTTCAATCTTTTCGCTATGGTTGTTAATATGAAATATGGATAAGTTACTTATAAATTTTTGAGTAAATAATAAATGTAATAATATATTCTTAGCCAAAATTAAGACAAATGATAGACATCTTCAAAACTGAGGACCTTGTTACTTTTTTAGCTTGACAAATTGGTTGAAAAACATAAAGAAACACATAGACGGATGCTTGGGCAGCTCCTGATGGTAGAAAAATCTCACAGGCAAACTTTGTACGACCTTGAGGACGAGAAGAGGAAACATTCAGAATACATGGAAAAAAGTGACGAATTTACCAATTTATTAGAACAAGAACAAGAAAGGTAAGACATTTTTACAGACAAGTAATAAAAATCATTGCATATTTTTGTATTTATTTGGATAAAGAATTTGAGTATATCAGTGATCTAATAAGAAGTCAATTTAACCTTATATAATATGAAGCTAGAGCTAGTTTGATGTAGGAACCATGAGAGTGAATTCTAATCCTGGGTGGTGACTATCCCTGGTGACTACGGGCCAATCACTTTTTCTCAGCCCTAGGAAGGAGGCAATGGCAAACCAATTCTGAAAAACCTTGCCAAGAAAATTGCAGGGACTTGTGCAGGCAATCTCTGAGCATCAGACATGATTGAATGGAAGTAAAAAATGAAATTAGGTTAGATGTAGAAAATATATTTTAGTTTTACACCATACAGTCTTTAAAAACTTTTTGGCAGTGTTAATGTTTGCTGAAGTCTTTTGTTGTGAGAATTTCCCTGGGTCCCTTTTCTTTTGAGCTGGGAAAAGAGCTCAAGCAATCAAGATGCAAGGCAAGCTGCTGGAAAGGAGGTCTCTCTTTTTATTCCAAAAACAATAACAGAGTCCCTGTTTGGGGCAGCTGGCGACTGACTGGTGCATTAGTGAAGTTTTTATAGAATTTTGAGCCTTTTGTTCTATGTTTGGGAAGGAAATGTGAGTGTGATGTATGATTTTATGACCAGAGAAACTAGGAGAAATATCTTGCTTGCTATCTTCCATATGAGTGAAGATTTTCCTGTGGGGCATATGGTTCTTGTCGCTGTTCTCCTTGGATGTAGGAAGTTTGGGCATAGGTGCCTTTTAATTTGGTTCGCCTTCTGTAATCAGTCTCCATCTACCTATGGTCTCAGCATTTGAGCAATCCCAGCGCTTTCAGTTCATTGCTTTTCCATGGCCTTTTGAGGTCACTGGATACATTGTATCCCCACCTTAATTTATCAATGAAACAATGAATCTTATGAATAACAGAGACAAGATTTCTCTGGCAATAAGTGTTACTGGCAGTCAGCAATGAGCGGTTTAAAGGGAAAGGAAGAGAAAGGGGTATTTTCCTATGGGGATTTCTTCTAACTTCTTAGGGAATTTTGAGGGGGGGTCTTCTAACTTTGGGGGAGAGTCTAACTTTTTGGGGGGAGGTCCAAAATAAACTGCACACTTTTCTTCTGGTTGTTCATATCTCTAAATCATATACAAGACTCAAACTTTAATCAAATTTAAATAATTACTATTTAATTAACTCTGGATGGCTTACAATAAAAATTACCAATTAAAAAACCCCAGTAAAGTGGAATGATCTGATAAACCAATATGAATCAAAAGAATCTTGATAATAAAATACAACTACAGAAAGTCAGACCTAGGGAAACCTTCAAAGCAATGTAAAGGATGGGAAGTTTGGGGCATTGTGAACTTCTGGGACCCATTACATGACATTCTTTCAGAGCACGCCCATTCTACCAGATGTTCAGGTATCCAGGACCCATATGATGAAGGACTTTAAAGGTTACAACACCCTATTTACACCTGGACGATCATATAATCTGTACAGGCTCAAACCCATAGTCATATTTTGTCATGGTTGAGTTTAAGCCTGTTTTGTCACATACAGCTCTTTACAACCTCCAGGTACCACTACGTATCTTTGATTGTATTACTTGTTCCGTTGCTTTAGATGTTCACACTGAATATCATCAGCATAGACTTCTTCTTGGCAGATGACCCTATCAATGGTTTCAATGGCTTTAGATAAGCTATTTATCAGATCACTGGGAAGAATACAAAGGTCCAGGTCCATTATGTATGTAGGGTGGCCAATCTAATAGGTCCACCTCCTTGATGGCAGTTAGCAGCACTGGTGAATCTAAAATAGTTAAAGTGATGACAAAGCACTGATGGTGACATGTTAAAGTGATGACAAAGGACTGATGGCGATATTGATCACCCCCAAAATAACCCCTCCCCAACTGCCCCAATACAACAACAACAAAATCTACAGCACAATCTCTTATGTATATCAATTCTTTAATAATCTGGGGTAGGTACATGGTTGCCACGGTGACCATGAACTCCTGAACTGCTGCTGACTTAAATATCACATTAGAAAAGATTGAAATCACCTAATACTATCAATCTCAGGGACTCAGTTAGTAATTCAATAAGAAGATTCTAGCAGTTCATTGCAAAAGGGATATCACACGACAGGAAGACCAGTACAACTATGGGATCTCACAACTGCTTATCTGTAGCTAAGAGTCTATGGATGCTCTTAACACTTCCTAGATGACAACTGCAACTTCTACCTACTGGCCTTAGGTTCATGACTGGTATCACACAGGAAATCTGTGCTGTCATATCTCTAAAAAAGGAACAACCCATAGCTATCTAGGTCTCAGTAATACCCTCCATATCAGCCACCTCATCCAGAATAAATTCCTGGATAAAGATTGCTTTGTTATAGACAAATCTCTGAGGATCCAGTGTCCTGACTCTGAAACTGAACTCTGAGGCAAGAAGAATTGGTTAAAAGTATTGAAGGTCAAAGTTTGAACCCAGAGCATTTGAAGAAACTGAAATGGCCTTCTGTTTGGCATCAGCTCATGCTGTGCTTCATTTTCTCAGAAAGTACAACACTTTCTGAATGTAAATACAGCAGCTTTCCCTAGATGACTGGTTTCCAAAAATACTGGACTTCAATTAAGTCTCATCATTCCCTATTACTATTTTGCTGATGGATTTAGCAGAGATGGCTAAATTGATTACTTTGATTTTTTTTTTAAAAAACTACTTTTATTTCTACTTGGAAACCGCTTCTGGACTTTGCTTGAGGTGAGAAAAAATGAAACTGATTTTGGGTTTTACTGATTAGATAGATCTGTTGTTATAGAAATGGCTAGTTTATGCTATTATGTAAAAGTAAAAAGTTGAAGTTAGATGTTACTTCTTATTCTACTGCACCAAAGGGAGTTGGCAGTCAATGCCTTTTCTTTCTTTTTCCTCTCTTCTCTACACTTTTTTCTCCCCTTTTCCCTCCCCTATTTTTACTATTTACTTTTGTATTTCTGTATTTTATATTATAAACTAATAAAAAGGATTGACATGGGGGGATTAGAAAAAAAGTCCCATCATTCCCTATTACTATTTTGCATGTTAACTGGGGATAATGGGAATTATAGTCCAACATACCTGGATAGTGCCAGATAGCGAAAGGCCAAATTCTGCACAGATGAAATATTATGGGATAGGGCTAGAGAAGACTTATCCTAAAGACTTAAATAATTATAGAGCTTGCAATATTGGCACTTATGTGGCATTATACTGTAAAAACTGGATTCTGTGACTGATTTGGAGAAGTCTAGGCTTTCTTAACAATTCTATGTCTATACCTGAAGTCCCCATGCTGTGAAACAATAATAATAATTACACTTTACAGTATGCTCAGAACAAGCACTATGATATTTTGAGAGGCATAGCAACACTCAAATCCTAGAAGTCACATACTTTAAAAAAAAAAAGCAAGGATAGGACCCCACAAGTAGCAAGAGGTAAAAATTAAAGAAAAATATCAAGGGAATATCCTTATGCATATCAGATTTCCTCACCACTCTAATAGAAGATAAAAAAATGTTATTTCAAAAAGAACTGCATACTTTGAGAACAAGAATTAAATTTTAAAAACATCTCTT
This sequence comes from Thermophis baileyi, assembly GCA_003457575.1. Taxonomy (NCBI): domain Eukaryota; kingdom Metazoa; phylum Chordata; class Lepidosauria; order Squamata; family Dipsadidae; genus Thermophis; species Thermophis baileyi. Next base: position 276,051 of record QLTV01002927.1, on the reverse strand, counting down.
AGAGTGGTCAGGGAAATGCAATGGTCATATTCTCTATATCCTGGACAGTTACACTTAATTCTCAATGTTGTGAGATCAATGTCTATATTACTTTGCTAAGAATAGCTTCCAGATAGAAAAAGTTCAGTTTGAGAACGTCAAAATACATCATTTTCATAGCATATAATGAATAGATAACACTTCTCCTTGCCTTCATAATCTAATGTATAGCTGTGTTTTTCCGAAAATAAGACCTGGTCTTATATTTTTTTGTCCCCAAAAAAAGGCACCAGGTCTTATTTTCAGGGATTGTCTTCTATTGACTCACCTCACCGCAGCGGTACCAACAGGCCCACCCAGCAGGAGCCTGCTGCCAGCCCACTTCTTCTGTGGCCGCTAGTCTCCGCTTGTGTGCGTCGCCCTGGATCAATCCGGAGCTCTGTTATCATCTGCAGAGGCCTTTCCTGAAGGCCTCTGACGGTGAAACGAGGCCGGAGGGGCGCCACGCGCATCAATCCAGAGCCCGTTTCTCAGCTGCAGAGGCCTTTTGTGAAGGCCTCTGACAACGAAACAGAGGCTGGGGGCAACACGCACAAGAGGCAACAAGCAACTGCAGAAGAATTGGGCCGGCAAGGCAAGCCAGATGTCGGAGTGTGCGAGGCCTGGCTGCAACTGTCCGAAGGTAAGTAGTAGGGCAGCTGCACCCCCAACCCCCACCCTAGCTTAATTTTTACCCGTGCGCCTGGCCCCACCCCATGCACCCCAGAGTGGGCGGGGTCTTAACTAGGGCTTATTTTGGGGATATGGCTTATATTGGGCGCAAATGTAAAAATCAAGCTAGGTCTTATTTTCGGGAAAACATGTTACATCCTGGCACCATTGCCAACATTCATCTTTCCTACTGCATTTCTTAATTTAACTTTCCTACAGATAAGCCCATAAGGTGTCATCTATAGAAGTTTTTCCCAAGCAGGTGCTTCATAGACATGCTGGACTACAATTTCATTAATTGCCATCCAGCACTACAGTAATATTTAACACATCCAAAGGATACCAAGGTAGAAAAGAATGCACTTTTAAAAAAACTGCTTGTTGATTATGTAAACAGGTTGGATAAATTCTCATAGATAAGTGTGTACAAATGCAATAGGGTATGCACCTAAGAGAAATATGGGAAAATTTGATGATAGATACCAAATTCATAAATATTTTGTGCAATGTTGATATCTCACAGCAGACTGATTAAAGACTCACAGCAGACTTAAAAACTCTTTGTTTCATAAGCTAAGGCAAAATAAAATTCAGACATGTAAAGTGTGAAAAGCTGGTTTATTAAATAAAATATTACATTGTCTATAATGAAATCAGTGCCAAACTAAAAACAAAGATGAATAGAAAAAAATATTGTAAAATAATGGATAAATATGTGATTAACATTTTAATAATTGGAAATGACATTTTAAATATTTACTGGTTTATGTCTATAAAACAAAAACTAAGGTAAGATATGAAATTTCAAAAAATGCAATGGAAGTAGTCCACATTTTGTGATCACAATTGGGATAGGCAACTTGGTTATTGAGCAAATCAGTCACTAAGTGAAAAATCACATGAGCGTGCTTATAATTTTTACTTCAGGTTTCTTTTGTTTTACAGAATCACAACCCCTTATGTGAACCCAAACAAAGGAAAGATTTCCAGAACTCAACTCACTTATAGACCTTTTTCCCTACTCCCCTGCCCTTGAAATGTTCACCCAGTGCTGGGATAACTAGTAAAAAAAAATTGCATTTATATTCATTAGAAAGGAAGGGATTACAAGAGAGTAAGGAGGCACATAATGGGCAATAAATATTGAAAGTAATATAAGTCAGGTACCAGTATTTGTTTAGTGCGCTAACAACCTTTAAGCCAGAACCTTAAATTTCATCCAGAAGTCAACTGTTAACATAAGCAGCTCCAGAAGCAGCAGGGTCATCCATGCATATTAAAGAACATCCATCATTGCCTGGATCACCATAGTATGAATCTGCTGTAACTTCTCGGTACTCTTCAACAGTAATTCCATGAAGAGCACATTGCAGTGTGGGGTGATTAAGGCATGAGTGACAGCAAACAGGAAAGGTTGCAACTAGCACAAAAGATACAGCTATGCAAAAGCCCTTTTATCCACAGCTGCCTAATTACCGTATCTTCAAAGTAGGAGCTCTTAATTTAGAGGAACTCCTAAATTTTGCGTCACCTCTGAGCAGTGAAGAATGAGTTGGTCTGGCTTTGCATTAAATCAACTATACAGATTGATGAAGGATAGGAAGCAAAGTGAAAAGCATGAAAAAGAGTTCTGGAGAAAGCATGTTAAAAGGACAAATGTATTTAGTACAAGTATTTCACTTATATACTGAAAGACTATGAACTTGCAGTGACCAAGCAGAAAATAACTCTTGGAACAGAAGTAGATGCAAGCTTAATGAAAAACAGATTCTGTATGTGGCTCCAATGACGGAAGTTAATTAATTCAAGGAAAACTTGAAATAACTGTCAAGATGCAAGATCTTTACAATAATCTTTATGCATTACTGTTAGATAGTGTCACAGTGCTTTCAGGTCACAGGAAATGATCCAACACATAGCACCAAAAATCTTGTGGTTTGTTATTATTAACATAGAATGCAAGTTTATTAGTTTTGCTTTCAGACATGTAAGGCAACCTATGCAGTATTTCATTAAGGCAGCATGATTTCTTCTCCCCCTCCCCCTCTTCTCTTTTCCATTTTAGCTATGAAGGAATAGGTATGTGGAAATAAATTATTGCTACTTACCTAAGTTAACTAGTTCCCTGTATGCAACGTAGCATATGGATGTTTAGGTATATAGCTTTTCCTATTAACTTCTTCCCACTTAGAGATGGGAAGGGATGCTAATTACACTGGCTGGCATTCTCCCTTTGGCTGGTCATCTGCACCAACAAGACATGTCCTATGATGACCCTTTATTGGTAGTCTTCTTCAGATTCTTGGGACCATGTCAGTAGTCTTGACCCAGGCTTCCTTCGACCAACATGTCTTCTGCAGTTCAGATGGTATACAATCCAGCCATCATCTTTTATACTTCCCCTTAAGTTTCCCAAACTTAACATACTCTTTATTTTCATGCAAGCACATCAAGTTCTTTTTCCTTTCAGAAAGTTTCTACCTGTGAGAAAAGTTTGTTATCTGCTCTGCTCCTAGACTTTGTATCAAAGAACATCTTGGTTTTCCAGAAGTTCACAGGATAACAAACAATACATACTTGCTGCATAATGTCAAAGATGCTGAAATTGTTTCATAAAGAATATTGTCATGACATTCCTCTATATATTACAAATTATAACCTCTCTAATTTTTTGGACTTATTGTATGCAAATTCATACAGTATGTCACAGAAGTGAGTACACCCCCTCACATTTTGTAAATATTTAAGTATATCTTTTTATGTGACAACACTGAAGAAATGACACTTGGCTACAATGTAAAGTAGTGAGTATACAGCTTGTATAACAGTGTAAATGTGCTGTCCCCTCAAAATAACGCAACACACAGCCATTAATGTCTAAACTGCTGGCAACAAAAGTGAGTACACCCCTAAGTGATAATGTCCAAATGGGGCCCAAGTAGCCATTTTCCCTCCCTGGTGTCATGTGACTCATTAGTGGTACAAGGTGTCAGGTGTGAAGGGGGAGCAGGTGTGTTAAATTTGGTGTTATCGCTCTCACTCTCATACTGGTCACTGGAAGTTCAACATAGCAATAGCAATAGCACTTAGACTTATATACCGCTTTACAGTGCTTTACAGCACTCTCTAAGCGGTTCACAGAGTCA
>QLTV01002927.1:202703-265520 GCA_003457575.1 Thermophis baileyi | reverse complement strand
TGACGGAGAGGGGGAGGGAGAGGGACCTGCCTGCCAGGGGAGGGAGGGAGGGAGGGAGCGGGAGAGGGAGAGAGGGAGAGAGAGAGAGAGAGAGAGAGAGAGAGAGAGAGAGAGAGAGAGAGAGAGAGAGAGAGAGAGAGAGAGAGAGAGACCGATTTCCCATAGAAAACAAAACATGGGGAGCCACAAAACCTGGGTAGGTGTGACTAGGGGGGGTCATGTGACTGGGTGGGAGTGAGTGACGTTGAGTTGGCCACGCCCACCCAGGTTTTGTGGCTCCCGTTGTTTTGTTTTCTGTGGAAAACAGGCCCAAGTGGCTCTGAGTGTTTAAGGTTGCACACCCCTGACCTATGGTAATACATAATAAGCATACTTTTAATATCCCAAAAATAAAAATATCAGGAGTTGTTCTCATGCATTTCATTAAATAAGCCAACGCACACAGCTTCTCACATTATTTGGGTTATCAATGCAAGCTTTGTTTGGATGCTTCCTCTCAAGATACATACAGCCAAGACACTGGTAAACCAAACTGCATATTATCATTGTCTGCATAAATCACAGATCTCACTTTGCTGTAATCCTTTGCAGTGAGAAGCTGGAAAAAGGCCAAGTGAAAACATAATTTAAACACTAAATCAGTTACATTCCAAGGCATTTGCTTAGTGTTTAATAGGTTCTCAAGGGATGAGAAAATTACTAAAGTGCATTGTTTTGACATGAGACAGGGTGAGTCATTGCTTGTCACTATATTTTAGAAGTCTCCATATTTATTGTCTGAAATGAACTTTAAAAAAAAGTTATCAGTACATCCATATAGACAGAGAAATGCATTTTAGACTAAATACATTTAGTTGAACTGTTACACTGAAGAAATGTTTCTTCATTGGGTGGGTTTGAGCAACTTTTCCCTTCAAATACTGCCAGATTCATTCCTGTTCCTTCTACTTGGCACACATCAATTTTATCAGATTGTAAAGATATGAAGTGTACATTTGAAATAACTTGGGCAAATCCAAAGCATGAATATAAAATTAATGTAAAATTCACTTAAAGCCAGGAAAATGGAACATATTGTATATATTTACAATATATCTGTATTATACTAAGAGCTATGGTCTGGATAATATTTTTATTTTGTTGTATGATTTTAAACCCACAACATTGTGGGCATGAAAATTTTGACTTAAAAATCCAACAAATTTATCTGGAAATCAATTTTTTAGTTTTTTAAAGGTGTTGGAGCAATGACAGTAAATACATTGTACAAAAATAATTTAGTAAGAGTACAATATATTGCTATAATATTTTGAATATTGAAATTATATCACACATTTCATTATGAATTTTGTTCTAGCTTATTTATTTTTCTCCATGATATCATGAACAGCACAAACTAAATTGTTCAACATTATTATTTTACGGAATGATTTAGATGAGTCTTGTACAAGATAAAGATACAACAACATACAATTATCAAAGAGTAAATATTTTTGAAAGATATCCTGGCTGGATATTGTGAGATATTTATTTTCTCTTTCTCTGAAGAATGTGGTTTAGTTATTTTGCTTGAGTTAAATAGATTATGTGACCCTGTTGTTATTCAGCAGTGGGAGGCTATTATGGCATAAATCTCACAGGTAGAATGTCCTGTTTTGGGACCACCAAACTGAACGATCAAATCACTTATTCTAAAAGAAAACAACACGGGTTTTATGAAACATTTTAAAAATGTTATCACTTATTCATAGCACTGCTTTTTGAGGTAGTTGCAGTAGAAGTTCTCATACACTGTAGTGTTGTTGTGACTTTCTAATGTGATAAATGTATATGCATAAACCCACCCCAATAATTGCTCTACGTGTTAATTAAACACTCTCTTAAGAAAATCTGCTAGGATTATTCTGCAGGCAAGTCAATCTGCAAGCCACATGGATGCAGGAAGTAGGATGTGTTTATAGACCGTTGGTGGTAAGACAGTTGCAGTGAAAGAAAATCCTCTCAACCCCTCTCAAATATGCCCTTGAAAAAATATGCCAGCCTGCCACCAAGACACCTTCCCAAAGTCCAGTCAGGATTAGATTAATACAGGTTAGATTACAGTAATTGTCCTAGAATTTACATCACTAAACAATGCAGTGATGAAATGTGATAACTCATTATTAACATATCAAGATTTAGTACCCTGTTTCCCCCAAAATAAGACATCCCCTGATAATAAGCCCAATCGGGCTTTTGAGTGCATGGCAATAAGGCCAAGCGCTTATTTCAGGGTTCAAAAAAATATAAGACAGGGTCTTATTTTCAGGGAAACACGGTAGTACAAGAAGATGGAAAACTTAAGATATAGAAAACAATTGACTGCAGAAGGATTTAGTTTTCAATAGAAAAAGATTTAACATGGATAAAAAGTAGCTGAAATTAAACAAGATAACAATTATCTGCAGCTCACATTGGAAGTATTCCTGGAGAACTGATCCGTTGGCTTCAGTAAATGGTGGAGATGAGCACAGTGCTGACAGAATCTACCAACAGGCCCTCTGCTCACTTGGCCAAGTTGCTCCTCCAAGGCTTTATGAAGGGCCAGCAGCTTCTACCACAAGCTGCAGAGCACAAGATGAGCCTTCCTCCAGTTCTGCAAGCACTCCAAACGGGTCTGTGACAATTCGCCACAGCCAACTCGCCACGGCTAACTTGCCACAGCCAATTCGCCACAGGACAACTCACTGTGGGACAAGAGTTACGCTATTATCAAAGAAATGATGGAATAGAATCATTAAAGAAAGGATGCAAAGGGAGGGACAGAATGAAATGTAATGGCAACAATTAAAATAATGTTTATTTATTTTAAATAATTAAATAGAATTGTTAAATTGTCCTGCAGCGAGTTGCCCATGATGAATTGGCTGCAATGAGTTGGCCATGGTGAGTTGGCCGCAGCAAGTTGTTCCATTCCCCTCCAAACAGCATGCAGCTGCCAGCTTTGCCGCGAGACTTGCAACTGACTCCTTTTCTCTAGCTGGTCTTGCTGCACTCTCAATGGTTGGTGTGCTATCACTCCTCATACCAGTGGGGAAAGATGGGGCTCCTCTGCCACACCACTGCCCTGCTTCTCTGCCAGTTTCATCCTACTTCTTCCTTGGCCAAACCCGGCAAAGTCTCTTCAACAGACAAGGCTCTGCCACTTTGCCATGATCGCCACACATGTCCTAACCCTAACCCTAACCCTCACTGAGCAGCAGCAGGAGGAAGATAGCAAAGGTCAGCTGAAGACAGCAGCACCACTGTTGGTGCAGTGGTTAGAATGCGGTATTGCAGGCAAATTCTATCCACAGCCTGGAATTCAATCCTGACGAGGCTCAAGGTTGACTCAGCCTTCTATCCTTCCGAGGTCGGTAAAATGAGGACCCAGATTATTGGAGGCAATATGCAAATAATGCTTTTTCATTGTAAACTGCCCAGAGAGTGCTTTAAAGTGTTATGGGGTAGTATATAAGCCTAAATGCTATTACTATTGCTATAGTTGGCAGAGTGCAAGGTGGCCAAAAAGGCAGAGATGTTGGGGAAATAGGCAGGAGGGAGTTGAAGCTGATGACCACAACCAGGACTGCTGAAACTGCCATCGGTAAACAGTATAATCACATGATGTTTTGTTTAATGACTGCTTCACTTAATTACTATTTCATTTAATTCCAGGCCCAATTAGGGTTTTAACCCAAGGACAATTTGTTCCTTTCTGGGACTAAAATGTGTTGTTCAGATCACCAGAAATTATTAGTAGTTTGGGAAATTCTTTCCTAGATACTGTGGATCAGCGGTGGGTTGCTCCCGGTTCAGCCCGGTTCTTAGAACCGGTAGCGGCGGTGGCGGGAGACTCTGCCCACCCACCCGGGACACTCCGCCCACCCACCCGGGATGCTTCTGCGCATGTGCAGAAGCGTTGCGCCCGCAAACCGGTAGTAAAGGGTTTTAGAACCCACTATTGCTGTGGATATTTTGATATCACTAGTGTCCCCAGAAAAAAGGAAGGAATCATTTCAGTCTCTAAGCTAAAGAAATCTTCCATTCTGTAGGAAGACTAATTCAGAAGCCACTAGGTCAATGTGGTACATGCCTCCCCTCCATCAAGTAAGCCCTATTGTAGTCCTCCTTTGGACTGCCTCCTTTGATTCTAATTGTCAAGTACATTTACTACTGGGAATCAAGCTTTCTATTCATCTATTCATTTACACACAAATACCCTACCATCCCAAGCAAAAAAAACAAACAAACATAAGAAGGCAAAAGAGTCTTGGTGCTTTTAAGAATTCATTCTTGGCAGTTCCCAATCAAGAGCTCACAAAATGGAGTTAGTCTTGAAAGTCAAGGTTAGAAGCATTTACTTTGGAAAATGTGGGGATGAGACATGAGGACTGTAAACCCAATTCCATCATAACTCATTTCAGGGTTCACATGCATAAACTGCCCTTCAAATTTGCTCGTGAGCCCAAGATGATCATGACCAACAGTCATGATCTAGCATGATCTGAATACTTTGATTGTTGCACCTATTTGTGTAGGTTTACAGCCTGAAGTGATGATGCCAATAGATGTTTATATTGTGAATGTTCCATTACTGTAGTATTCCAGCTGGGACCAAGATTTTTCCACATTTTCTCTCTCCATTTAATAAGGAGTTAACCTTCTAAGCATATTAGATTTTAAGGCCACCAGAATATCAAACTTCAGACCCAACTCTTATCAGACATTACGGTAATAACATTCCCTACCAATTTATATTTCTGTTTTAGTGTATTTTGATAATTAACACATTATCAAAGTTGGTCTTGCAAGAAATGTCTACATTTGGGATTTGATCTCTGAGTAAGATCTTTATCACTCATCTCTCCATTGCACATGGATAACTCAAAGCTTCTCCATTTCCAATTTTCATAGATTCCACACTTTGAAGCGATAAGTGATCACTCGAATAATCATGACACTGAAGACGTCCATTCATGCTTTGACTTTGCCACCTGTTTTAGAATTGATTTTATAGTTTTAGACTATACAATTTTTCAGCATGACAATTTTGGGGGCAACTGTGATCTTTTGGCAAAGGCAGATATAAGAATTTACACCTTGTATTAACTTACTATCTAGTTTCATTCCATGGTATGGACAGAATTAATTTTAAAAGGATTGATTCTTGTTTATGTTGATTTTTTTGGCTGACTGCCAAAAATTGAGGTGATTTAATTGGCTGCTTGGCTTCTTGGATATTGTGGCTGATGAACAAAATATATCCAGCAAACCAGAGATGGTTCAGCATCTTGCAATTGATGTTGATATATTTATCTGTCGAGACCTTTGAAAATTTATTCCAAGGCCGCTGTGAAGAGCTTAGGAAAGGTTTTGTCCCTTTGCCAAACACTTATTTTATTGAGATATTAACTGGGCAGTAAAAGAAAGAGACGTTAGTTAAATACCATTCCATTTAATGATTCAATTAGTTTGGTAGAATTCTTATTAAAGTCATAATTCCTCAAGACAGCCCTTACCAGGTTCATTACTATGTTGTTTATATAATAATTTCTATAAGAATAAAAGTAGATATACTTAGCACATAAGAGTGATTCAGTACACCGAAACCTCAAATAAGTGGAACAATTAAAGAAGCCAAGAGAAAAATCTTTACAGGCACTTTAATAAACAATCCTAAAATGGCAATAGGCAGGCAATCCTAACTAAAAGAAAATTCCACAGGTGGGATGTCATTGCCTGATAGTTACTTTATTTAGCAGAGCTTTGTAAGAGAGTCTTATTTGTAAGTATTAAAGAAAGATATATACAGTAAATCTGAATTTACAAAATTCTATGTAAAGTCTAAGTCATTGGTTAAAAGTAAACAGATAAGCCTTCTCTTTGTGCAACTGCTAACCACTGAATACAAACTTTTAAGCTGCAAAAATATCAAATCTTTTCCCCTCTAAAATAGAATTATAATCCATAATAATATGCATTGATTTTATAATGTTGTCAATAATTCACAAGATCTATTCTATAATTTTAAAAACTCTGCTTGTAAATTCTTTCCTCAGACATTTGGCAAAAAAAAGAATCCAACTGCTATTATCTAAAAAAAGTTGGAAACAAGAAACACCTAGAATTCAATGGATTTGATAATTTTGGCTGCGACATATTCTGTGGAGCTTCCTGTTCCTGTGTAAGAAATGTATTCTGATTGGTTGTCAGACTCCCATGGGGCCATGCAGGGGTAACTTTGTAGTGTCTTGAGTCCCAAGCTTGGTTGAATTTTGCTGGGTGGTGAGGTAATGAAAGGGCTTTGGCCAATTCCTATTATGGCCGAGGGCTAATCCTACCTTTGTTGGATCTTGGGTGAGGGTATTTGCTTATGAATAGACCTAGCTATTTCTTTATCTCTTAAGTGCTGACATCTCCTGTGGGCTATTGAGGAGGGTGGGGGCTATTAAGAGTGAGTCTGCTTCCTGCCTAAAAAACATGTTTCTCCATTTCTCATCCAGGGAAATATAATATTCTGCCTTTTTAATATTTCCCAAAATATATTTCATTTTTCTAGGAGAGGGGTGGGTGCTAACTTCCTACAGTCTTAACCTCAGAATTGATAAAATATTTAAATATTTTTAGAACTTTTTGAACTGTTCTGTATCTTATTTTTATACTTTTTGCACAGTATTTTATAAATAGTAAACTGCAATAATTAACTACCAAAACAATAATCAACCAAATGTTTCAACGTTTTGTAACTATGTTGCTATAAGAAGAAAAGGAAAGATTTAAAAAGGAAAGGCTCTTACATTCATCTACTGCCAAAACTGTAGTATGTCCAAGGTTTTTAAGGAATGTCCCTTTAAAAACAGGGAGATGTGTCCTTTTGTAGTCTGAGCATGTGACTGCAGAGGGAAAGAGATCAGACAGCAGGTTTATGCTAAAGGCTAAGAAGATAAACAAATCAACATCTGAAAAATGTTTACACATTTAAATGCCAAACAAACATAATGAATGCATGTAGATTTACAGAAATTCTAACATCTTAAATTATTTTACAAAACTTTTAAACATTATTTCACTAGGAATCCAGTGACATATACATTTAATAAACAACAAAAACCATAAGGATAGCTATCACAGGACAGATTTAAAATACGTTACACCATACACTATCTGTACATTTAGGATATATTCAGATGTGCCAAAATTATGCTGAAAATTAATAGATAGATGAATAAATGTGCATTGTAATTGTGCAGTATGGAAAAAACTGGAAGAAATCAGAAGGCATTCGAAGTTCTTAATGATGATTTAATAGTTGTAAAATGATTTTTGATAACTACTGATAACGCTCCTCATTTTAATTAAATAAGAGGAAATAAGAATTTCTAGCAGAAAAGGAATACAATAGGTTTTGTGGATTTTTATTCGTAGTATCATGCCACTAGTTAGACACAATTATTTAACTAATTATATATTATATGCAGCATACAAAAAAGTTTTTATCACTTTGTTCATATAAGAACAGAGCTTTTATCTTGATTTTTTATTCTGAAAAAACAGCATATTGAAAACCAGTATAATCTTGATTAAATCATGTAGATTGCATTCCTGCATGAACATTTCAACTCAAGTTCCATAAATGTCTCCAGGGTGTGGTAAAAACGAATCTATTATTGAGAACTAAGTCCTATGATATGCAGCATTCAGGGCCTTAAAAATACTGCATAAATCCACCAACATAATCACAAAAACTATGCATTCTTACTGATAGCATCATCCAATGTGTTTTTTTGCCTATAAACTCCACTTTTTTTTACATTTTTGTTCCACTAGAAAATTTTCTGCACTACTCAAAAGGATTCCAAATTCAACGACAATCAATCCATTATAGACTTCTCCTTGCCCTTTTGCCCTTAGAACAAAGTAAGACTATTTTGACTTTGTATGAATGTAAGTCCTTAAAAAAACAAAATATATACACATTGAGAAAAATTAAATACATGCTAGAACTTGTTTAAACAAAACAGCCACTTGATCAGCTACATGTACCCATTATATGGCTAATAGTAGGGCAACATTCTTTTCCTTGCCTTTCTATTACTATATGCTGTCTATTTTCTTACCATTATTTCCAAGTATCATTTCAAACATGTGTTGCCATTTAAATCTCAAGAAAGGTATCTCTCAGCTATCCCCTTTACATTTGATGAAAAGGCAGACTGAATGGAGCCATGGAGCATGCCATTAGCAGTTATTCACAGTTCTGTTTTAACTTCTTTTGGCAACAAGGATATTTAAGGATAATGACGTCTGTGACTCAAAATGCAGAAAATAAAACTTCTTAAACCAACTGCAATGGCAAGTTGTGTTGCTTCTAAAATGTCACATTAAATAAATAAATACTTCATCACAAACAGTTTCTAGATAGAAGATTCTACTGCAAGTAAATTAATTTACTCTTATCAAAACTACTATCAGAAAGTTATATAGTCCACCTTCCCTTAAGGTGTAACCCTTAAGATTTTATTTTATGTCAGATACCCATTTGGGGGGGGGTTTACATAATTTCCACTCAAGGGGTGGTGGTGGCTTTCTTTATTTTTACACAGAACATAATTTATGTAGTGTTTTTTCGGTTACAGTGACCACTAGGAGGCAACACATTACTGGTTTCATCCTTACTGGGAATCTTCAGACACGGGTAGCCAAATGTTATTCTATAGCAGGGCTGTCAAACTCGCGGCCTATGGGTTGGATGTGTCACGCACTGGCCACACCCATGCCCAATTTAGCGAAGGGGGGAAAGTCACGATACATCACGTGACGCCGCTGTGACGACACGAGTTTGACACCCATGTTCTATAGGGTTCAAGCCCTATAATTGAACTCACATATGTTTGCACCTTAGATAACTATACACAGTGCCTTAGCTTTAGGAACTATTTATGGTCCTGGCACTCAGCAACTCCAAGAGAAGATATCTAGAAGTGTTATCAGAATGGTAAATGCAGTCCACCTTCTTTTAAGGTCTCATAGCGGAGAGATACATATTATGTCATGCCCCCATGTATGGAATTTTATATGATTCCCTTCTCCCCTTTTAATTAGGTTTTGTAGTTGTGTGTCAGAGTATGCTTCAAAGAGGGAGGGAGAAGTATTATTTTTTTCAGTTTAAAACTCACATGACTCTCTCAATGAATCTGATAAAAGGTGACTCTACTTTTTTCTACTATTATTTGCAGATCAGTTAGTGTTGCAGAGGAAGTGAGAACTTCTCTCCCTAAATGCTATAGTTGTGATAATAGCAGACTCAGTCAGAGTTAATATAAGTTATCATCACTTGGAATTATAGTCAAAAGTGCTTCTACCTGAGCAGCTATTTGGGCATTCCATACTATCTCTTGGTCCTCCGTATTGAAGATTTTTTTCTTGTAGTACTTTTACCTCATCCTCACACACTTACAGAACATTGGATGTCAACAGAACACTCTGAAGTGCTGAGCACATACATATGTACACACATAAGATGCATATGTATGCCTATAAATATATGTACCCTGTTTCCCCCAAAATAAGACATCCCCTGATAATAAGCCCAATCGGGCTTTTGAGTGCCTGGCAATAAGGCCAAGCGGTTATTTCAGGGTTCAAAAAAATATAAGACAGGGTCTTATTTTCGGGGAAACACGGGTAGGAATGAAGAGAGAGGAAAATAAGTCCATAACATTTTAGTGCCTGTAAAACAGATGGATTTGTGATAATAACAACAGCAACAAGAAGCCATCTTAGAAATCATTATACCAAGCTATATTCTCAAGTCTCTTGAGGATAACAGGATCATATCCTCAAGCAAGAGACAGTGCAAACTCAAGGCTAAAAATATTTAAAAGGGCTCTTTGGAGATTTTACCCACCAGAGAGCTATCTGGAACAAGGCAAAATCCAGGCAATTTAAATGTCTCAGACACTTGTTAGTTTTAGTCGAATGTTTAATTCTTATGTATGTCTCATTGAGCTTCATTATACTTATCTTTGGTTGCTTATGCTACAAGATAGTAGATTTTTTTCAGTATAGAGGCTAAACCAGGGGTGTCAAACTCACGGCGTCACGGCGGCATCACATGACATATTGGGACTTTTTTCCCCTTTGCTAAACCGGGCATGGGTGTGGCCAGCGTGTGACGCATCCGGCCCGCAGGTTTAACAGCCCTGACCTAAACTGTACAATGAAGACAAATATCTAATTCATCCATCAATTATACATATAGATCAACATGCTGAAATGGAGTTATTTCCTTAGAAACCAACTCTGCAGAATATTGTATGTGGAATATATTAAGCACTATGTCAGTTCAGCACAAATTTCTTAGCAGAAATAATCTTGCTCAGGATCTTTAGGATATATCCAGAATTAGCTGGAAGGATAAAATATTAGAGAATAGGAGATAAAAATATTTTTGTTTAACTTTAGATATTAACTGAAGAGTTAAATTCTATCATATGTTCAGAAATTGTCAGAAATATTGTGGCAGCATAGAAGATGAATGACAGTCTATACAATTCTAAATTTACTAACAGTTCACTATAAATTTACTAGAGTTTATTATATATTTTACATGCTGATAAAATCCCCAAATTAATAATAATTGAACAATTCATCCAACAATTTTATCTTATTGAATCTTCCCCCTTAAATATTTTAACTGGATCAAAGGTCCAGAATTACTTTAACAACAACAAAATAGCTGTACACATAGCCATGTTTCTAATTTATTTCAAATATACTTTTAATGAACGGAAACATTTCATATAGGAACTACGTAGAGTTCATAGTTCATGGTGCTACTTGAGAAAAGTTCCCTTCAGCAACATACTTAAAAAACAGCTCTTTTTTGGACTTGGATTTTTCTACCCATATAATTGATCCTTTTTAGTAAAGCTTCAGTGTTCTTGTATCTCCCATGGGGAAGAAAATTAATTAAATTGTTCAATTTAGAAAATGTGTGGAATAAATTATGCAAACTGTATTCATTTCTCAGTTAAATTACCTTTCCTTTGTTACTTTGTCTTACACAGAATTGAAAATACTTTAAAATAGTGAACATAACCCAGAACAAAGGTTACATCTCAAATCAAGATGATCCAGCACAGCTCATACATCTGTCAACCAGATATAAAATGCAGCTTACCAGGTGCAAAATCCAGATGTCTGAGCATCATCCTACATGCATATTTAGGTTCAACAACTAATTCAAGTCTTTCTCATTTCAGTAACCAAGTTACTCCATTAATATGACACTTGATTTTTAATGAATAGAACTATAAAAATTTAAAGCAAAACTAGACAATCCATGCCCTACTGGGTCATCATTTCAGAGATATTTTCCTAAAGAGAAACAGAATGGCCAATGGTGAGCAAAAAAGCAGTGGAAGTAGGGGCAACTACCAATTTCGAACTAGTGTCCTCATTGATTTTCCTTGTTGGAATCTGGAAGGAAGCATCAAAGCATCCATCTCCCTTCCCTTCTCTTCCTTTCTGTTCCCATCCCATCCGACCCTATCTAATCCTCTAGGTAAGTAGCTGCTGCTAGGTAAGGTGGGAGCGAGAGATTGCAAGTTTGGCTGGGATCTGTCATAGAACATGTGACTGCAACAACAACCCAGTAACAACCAGTGGCACAGAAGCAGCCAGAATTTCCCCAAATTTTATCCTCTCTGGAGTCATGTCCTGGATTTTGGACACATTCTGTAAGCTATTTTGGTTCAAAAATTGTTGCCCATGATGCACTTTTTTGCCCAGTTAGAGTCATGACAAGAGTTTTAGTAATAAATAGATATACAAACATTCATCATGTAACTTATAACATATTATTCGTAGGATAGTTTTGTAGTGATAGTTTTCTCACACATATTGCTAGGATTTTTAAACTATGATTTGTGAACATTATGGGTTGACCATATACTTTAAATTACAGCTACAGTATATACTGCAAGTCTGCATGAGGCTGCTAGTCTCTTTTGCAACCCGAGAGCCCCCCCTTACTGTGACTGTTGAAAGCAGTATCATAGTAACATAGCATTTGAAGAAGGAAACTGCAGTGTAGCTGTAAAATAGGAATAACACATATAAGATCAAACCTCCCCACAAAAATCTAAATACGTGATGTGACACGTTCTCTGAATCATTACCCTGCCCACTGTAGCTCTTGGTTTACCAGTAAAATAATAATTGCAGTCCTAGCCACCAAAAATTTGTCCACTAGCCACAAAAAGGCTATCTACTCCTGTCATAATAGAGTGAATTCATGCATTATGTTAAGCAAAAAACAAAGAAATGACATACTGTATCAGAAAGGCTCTTGGCTCAAATCAGCACATAGTCATCCTTATTTCTTTAAAAAAATGTATATTTCTTCCAATCTTAGAACACAATTAAATTATTACTGAAGTAACAAATCCTGGAATTCAGTTTGACATTGGGAATTTTGGCACGGGTTTCTACTTCAAAAATGTTTCTTAATTCTACAATGGTGATGACTACATTTAGAATTCAAAACATTAACAAAAACAAAATACATTAAGATAACAGTCAGTTTAGGTGCTCTCTGAGCTTGGTTGTTTTCTTGCAGATGTTTCATTATCCAAACTAGGTAACATCAACAGCAAACAACCTCACCAAGAACCTCTCATTTAAGCTCTGAGCTACAAATATTTTCCTCTATCAGTACAGTCACTTTACCTCAACAACTTAAAATGAGATACAAAATTACCAAGAGTCTAAGTAGCAGTAAGAAATACTGAATAGAAATCTGAAAAATCACTACATTTAATTTGGTATGGGTACAGATCCACAAATTTTTAAGTGTCTTAATTACTGGAGAGGGCAATGCAATGGGCAATTTGGCTTATAAGTTTAGAAAGAACCGCAAATAATTCAGAAGTTTACTACTTCTGTCCTACTTAGCTATTACCCCACCTTCCATTGTAGTTGCTGGTAGGGCATTACTTGTATGTTGTTTTTTAATTTTTGTTTTAGAAAACAAAAAGTCAGGTACATGGTGATTACCTCTGAGTCAGAACATCAGCATTCAAAGTACAGGAATTTCCCCTTTGTTTTGATAAAGGACTTTAAGGAATCCACAGAGACAGAGACAATGCTGTAGGATTAGCACTGCTTAAGGACTTTTTGTACTGCCAATTCTATGTCTGGAAGGTGGAGGGATTTGGACAACATCTGGCCTCAGACTCTAAAGTATGAAAACCTGAGATAAGTCGCAATAGCAGATTCTGATTAAAATTCTGTGCTTTAACCACGTCAGCCATATTCTGGGTTTTGGCAACATCATAAGCCTAATTACAGCATAGTTTAAGAGAATGTGTGAATGAGCCCAGCAATTTCTGCTTGGGAAAATATGCCAATCCTCTCTTTCATTTGTAACTTTCCAAAGCACAAATACACTGGCATTACAAAATTAAATGTATTTTGTTTACAAAGGGACAGGGGTGCCAATAAAATCTGTCACTGAACTACATGAATGGGCTTCCATTTCTACCTAGCAGAGAACTGCAAGTTTCATAGAGTACATACTGTACAAGGCAAATTATAGTCAAGTTCTTCCTCACCCCATGCAGAGCACTTTTGGTAAATTCAGCTCCTATATTTCTTTTCACAATTTCCCAAATTTCCATGCGAAATTCATTTGTACTTTCCTATTATTCCACAACTATCAAAACATAAATCCCATGCAACTAAAATATCACTTTCTCTCCAAAAATTTAGTCCAGTTTTTGAATATTTGTTTTATCTACTCTTTGAGACTATTTTATCAGATCTAGTAAACTCTTTCTAGTAAACAAGAGACATTCTTTCTCTCTTTAGTCAAATCTAATTTAATTCAAGATTGAGTGTAGTTTAATAAGCTGAGTCATGCATTTAGTTGTCACTTTTTCCCCTATGTTGTCTCAGAATTTGGGGACTTCCATCTCAATCTACCTTGTTCCAGCTGATCTAGAAAAATGGTACAATGTGAGGGTTAACAGCAGCAGTACCTCCTTCAGCAGCTGGAAGAGAAATGGTTTATGATAGCAGTTGTAGATCATAAAGGAATGCACAAACAACCCAGATAGGAAGAACAAAGGGGAAGCTGTAACAACAGGCAAGGATTCACTGATAGCAATGCAAAATTATTTGATTTTGTCTTCTGGTTTACTCTAGTCCAGGGGTCCCCTGGAACGGGCTGCTGCCTGTTCGAAACCGGGCCATGGGGAAGATGGGCAAGCATGCGAAGTTCCACTTGCACGCGAGCACAAGTGCCTGCCATTCACGCAAGTGGAGTTTCGCGTGCAAGCGCAAGTATCCACTGCTCGCACATTGAAGAAGTACGTGTGCGTGTGCGCCTGCCATTCACACGCCTCCCCCCTGCACCAGGCCTGGCTGCCAAGCTTGAAAGGTTGGGGACTGCTGCTCTAGTCTACAGAAAATGAATTTCCAACAGTTCCTCTAATATCAAATTTCTCAAGTTGGGAATCTGATCTTTCAGAGGGAATGCCAGACCAATCAAAACAGGTTGACTCCTCATTCCTACGAGTAGTAACCTATCCATCTTGCAATTCCTTATTCTATGTTCTATGACATCCAGCATTAGAAAACTGCTATCATATCTTTCTTTAGCCTTCTTTTCTTTAGGCTAAATATACCAAGTTCTTCATAGGGCCTGGGCTCCAAGCCCTACATTTTTGTTGTTCTTCTCTGCATTATTTCCAGTTCATTAGCTTCCTTTTTTCTACTGTAGTGACCAGAACTGGACACAGTATTCCAAATGCAGTCTAACCAGTGCAGGATGGACACTATCAAATCCCATGACTTTGGCATTATTTATCTGTTTATGCAGCCTAAAACGGTATTAGTTCTTTGGGCAGCTGCATCATATTGACAGCTTATACTTAATTGTGGTCATTTCAAAACACCCATATCCCTCTCATTAACCTTCTTTTAACCTCTATTAAAGACCACCTATCTTGTACCTGTGCATCTGATTTTTTTTTTAACCGAAATGCAGAATCTTACCTTTCTTATCAATGATCACTTCACTGGATAAGAACCAATGTTCAAGTCTATCAAGAGCCTTTTAAATTCTGAAGTGTTAGCAATCGTTCCAGCTTTGTGTCATCTGCAAATTTTATGAGAATCCCTTCTATTCCCACTACGTAATTTATGAAGATGTTGAAGAATACAGAACCTAGAACAGAACTCTGTGTACTTCCCTCCATGTGAACACAGACCCATTAAGGACAATGCATTGGCTATAGTTGTTCATCCAATTGCAAATACATCATGGTAGTGGAACCTGCATCCCACATTGTTCCAGGTTATCAAGAAGGAGGTTATGGTCTATTTTATCAAATGTCAGGTAGGAATTCAGATAGCTAAAAATATCACACTAAGCCATAGCACACTGTGGTTTAGCTCAACCTGTCTGCCCTTATTAACAATCGTTGATTTAAAATATATGACTTAAAATGATGTGTTGTACCTACCTAGAGACTGAAGAAAAATCCAGAAGGCTTTCCTAATGTGTTCCTTATTTCCTAATCAATGGACATAACTTCCTCATGGAGCAGAATACTGTCATCTCCAAGTAAGTTACACAAAAAATAAAACTTTGAAGCCCCAAATTATTTGAAATAACTGAGTAGACAAAATAAACTGGACTAAATAGTAAAAAAGGAGCAACTTTGTGTTGGCACGCAAGGGTCACAATGACCTAATCAGGCTTTAGCTCTAGTTTCTCTGATTCTGTGGTATTCTATCCTGCCATAATATTTACAAGTACAACAATATTTTAAAAACTATGATTAGTTTCTATGGAGACAGGAATTGTTTAGATGGAGTCAGCAGCTAAAATAGTGCCTTTCCTCTTACAGCTTATTTGTAAGATCCCACTTTTTTTTTAACTCTTCTGTATTAGCTAACAGACAAAACTGCATTTACCTACCTACCCTTAACTCATGGAAACAAAGTACCGGTAGTTGAAGAACAGTCAAATTATTGACAGATGGTTCTGAACTCTATTACTGCAATCTCAGTTGTAGAAACATAGGTAGCCAAAAGTCTTCTGCCAAAAATATTTGAGAACCATTGCCAATGATGAAATTGATGCTACAGAGCTGAAAAAGTCCCACAGTTCAATGTAGTATTAGGTAAGGTATTATCTAAAATATTAAAATCAAATGTATTGCTAAAACAGGAAATAGAAGTGGATGCTTCCAATCAAGTTGCTTTAGATTTTTTTTACAGAAAGAAAATTTTATGATAGTGTCATAAAAAGTGACCCCATAACATAAAAATGTTGCCCTCAGTACTCAAATAAAACAAGGGGAGCTATTCCTGTAATAATATCTAAACCGGTACTTTGTAAAGCTCTATTTTTTTCACAGTATTAGAATGCTGTAATTTAAGCCTGATTTAAAGGAAAATGTAGCATTTTTAAAAATGAGGTTCACATAAACAGATATAAAGGAAGTCCTGCATACAAAGAAACATTTATTATACAATATTTCTGAAAGATTAAAAAAATAAAATGGGACACAGCCATGATATGGCACATTATTTGCTATATTCTAGCAAATAGAAACATGTTTTATTTGTCACCTCCTGCTGAACTCTGCATATTATTTCAGTTTGTGTCCTACCTTTCCATCTCTGTTTTCTTGTTTTATACTCATAATAATCCAGTGAGTCTGTGTATGAGAAGTAATGATAAGGGAAGAGACAGCACTATTCTAATTCTAAGCATTGGTTAAAAATAATCATGAAAATATAGATAAACTATTTATTTAAACAAGTTGTTATAAACATTAATGTAATAGATGTGGGATGTATGGGAATGAAAGAAGAGACTGATTCACACTTACCTAAAATAGTATGACTGATACAGGAAGAAAAAGTCATAACTGCCTTCAGTATTCCTTGTCCTAAAGACGAAGTCCAATGGTAATTCTCACTAAAGTTCTACCAGTAAATACCAGTGGTAACCAGTTTACAGCCAGACAGGACCTCAAAGAGTTTTGACAAAGTTAGATTAATGGCATTTTGTTTGACTTATTTCTATATAAATAAACATTTATATTATTTGGATCTTTTACTATAAATCTAATAAAATTCTACCATGTTTTGCTATTATTTATAGTTCTGAACTTAATGCTTGGCTATTCTCCTGATCTGGATCATAGCAAGTAATCTAACTTACAAGATTTTATTTTTGATTCCTGGATTTTGCCTTGTTTTCTAATTATTCTAATTATGACAGATGGCATTTTTTCACATAAATATGTGTGAGAAATAAATTGGGTGGATTTTAATAGCAAAATTACCTTCAAGTCAAGCTTACATGGACACAAGCAAGCAGTGTTCTGGCATGATACAATAGAGATATGCTATTGTCTTCTTCTGGACTTTAAACATCCATAAATTTTGTTTATATTATGGCTTTTCTGATATTGTTCACTGTGAGGCACTCTTGACAACAAATTCAGGAAAATCATCCTTGAGATATCCTGGCTTTGACCATACCACTAGTTATATATCTGTGTGGCTCTTTTTAAAAAATAATAATAGTAATAATAGTAGCCAACTGTTTGGTAGTGAATAATAAGCATAAGATATAAAATATAGTTTATCCCACTTCAAAAGAACTCATTGGAAGTCTGTATATCTGATTAGAGAAGAGGTAACAAAAGTTTTTAGAACAGGATACACATTTCAACGTTTAAGAACCTGTCATGAAGGCTATAAAAATAGCTTCCAAGTAGAAAGTGTCCATTCACCAATGTCTGTCTTGGAAGACATCAGCAGTCAAATGCCCATTTTCCAGCTAAAAAGAACAGTAGAGTCAAACTGGTGATGTTCAGTGAAAGGCGCACTCACACAAAGCATACATAACACAAATGTAGCCCTAACATGCTCCAAAAGAACAGAAAGATACAGATAACACATACGTATATCACAGGTGTTTTTAGCTCAGGCAAAATGTTCATTTCTTTTCTACTCCTCATATCCATGTCGTCTGCAACTCTTCTTTTCCCCCTAATCACATTTCATATCTTCCTCCTTACAACTGTACTTCATCTTTTTTCCTGAGTAGGTCCAGAAATTTCCAAATAAAGTAATGGCTGCAGCAGGGGTGGGTTCCAACTTACCTCGCTGCCGGTTCATTCCCTCCCACACCGCGTGGGCGCGCCGCGTGGGCGTGCACGCACGAAGTGTGCACACGTATGCACAGTAACAAAAAAATCTGATTTTTTTTTTAAAAAAAGCCGAAAAAAAGATGGCGACCACATGCACAGTGCCGGAATTCGGCTTCTGCGCATGCTCAGAAGGAACAAAAAATTCAAAGAAAAGATGGCGGCCCCCATGGATCAGCACCGACCGATCCGGTTCGGTGACGTCATCGTGACATCACCAGCGGGCCGCTATCGGTTCGGGAGAATCGGTCCGAACCGGGAGGAACCCACCCCTGGGCTGCAGCCACCTTCTTCTTTATTGGGGTTAAAATGAAGCTCATAAATATTATGGGAAATACAGAAGTAACTAAAAAATAGTATTTGTTTTGCATCATCTATCTCTCATTCACTCTTTGCAAATTAAAAGACTCTTAGCTAATTAAAAAGATGGACGAAGCAGGGACATTCATGTGTTCCAAGTTGAGTGTCTAGGCATTGTGGTGCTTAGAACTTAGAATCTTCATGCCAAGCCTTATCATTCCAAATAAATGAAAGCAGTTTGTTATCTTTTCTGATAAATATATATTCCCAGCTCATAAAGTATGAACATGGTGTTCCCTGAAAATTACATTCCTAAAGAAGTAGGTTCTATAAACAAAACTCCTATTAGCAAGAGCTACAGGAGACTGAATATTAGAGCTGAGGTGGCGCAGTGGTTAGAGTGCAGCACTGCAGGCTACTTCAGCTGACTGCTAGCTGCAGTTCGGCGGTTCAAATCTCACTGGCTCAAGGTTGACTCAGCCTTCCATCCTTCTGAGGGGGGTAAAATGAGGACCCAGATTGTTGGGGGCAATATGCTGACTCTGTAAACCGCTTAGAGAGGGCTGTAAAGCACTATGAAGCGGTATATAAGTCTAAGTGCTATTGCTATTGCTAATATTATTTTCTTTTACAGTGCCATAGGGAAATCCCATCTGCCCTTTTCCTACCTTGCCTTTGTATGTTTATCTGGATTTTGTCTTTTCAGGCTGAATATGAATATGGCCGCTTTTAAAACGGAAAGCTGAAAATTCAATTTTAAAAATGAAAAATAAGTAAATAATGTAATTATTCAGAAAATAATACACATTGAATAAACAATGCACATTGAATAGCAAAAAACAATGAGTACAACATTTTATCTTATTTTTTCTAATGCGAAAACAAATGTCAGGAGCGTAGAATTTGTGCTTTTGTAGTTAGTCCAGATGCAACACATGAATACCCAACTGAAGTTTTTATTTCTAGAAACTTTTACTCAAACCTTTCTCTCAGTATTAATGAGACATGCTCTTCATTTCCTGTCTTAAAGCATTATGTAATATTTGCTCTGTCAGCCAGCTGCAAACAGTAATCTCTGATGATTGCATTTAAACTGAAATGCAAAGTACTCAGTGCATCAATAATGCTAAACATAAGAAAGTGTTTCCAGTATGCATTATAATCTGTATTCAGATTAGAAATCATGTAAAACATTTCACCTGTATATGAATATTCACTCAACAGCCAAGAAAAACAAATTTGAGCTTTCCAATTCCTTTTGTATGTGAAGAAGTACTATCAGAGTGAACATTCTCTGAAATAGTTCCTCCTATCTAGAGGACATTTTCCGTGGCCAATTCTTTGCAAATTAGAAATTCCTCTCTCTTCCACATTTGTATCTCTGTAGCCCATCCTCTCTTCCCAATCTTAATCATTTTTATATCAATATATACACAACATATTGGAAATGGGGAAGGACAAATAATATGAGAAGATGAGAATTGGGAATGGGGAAGGACAGATAATATCAGAAAGCTAGTATTGTACTAATGTATCATTATAATTTATTTTTTAAATGTTTATCTTGTTTTTCCACTAGGAAATTTTCAAACTTTTATCCCCAAATAAACCAATAATACATAATTAAATACTCCAATAAATATTAAATAGAAGAGCATTATAAATGAGGAAAAACTATTAATATAATTCTCTCTCTTCTTCCAGATGCCTAAAACCAAGAACAAGTCAAAATTAATAGGGGTGGGGGCAGAGGGGCAGAATTCTATTGCTATAACACCACAAGTAAAAACATTG
This sequence comes from Thermophis baileyi, assembly GCA_003457575.1. Classification (NCBI taxonomy): domain Eukaryota; kingdom Metazoa; phylum Chordata; class Lepidosauria; order Squamata; family Dipsadidae; genus Thermophis; species Thermophis baileyi. Next base: position 245,169 of record QLTV01002927.1, on the reverse strand, counting down.
AATCCTGTCTGGTAATTACCAATCTATTTTTCAAACGTGGAGGCAAGGGAGTAACAATCTGATTCATAGACAAGCTTGCTTGGAAGAAGCTGCCAGTTCCAGATCCTGCTTCCAGAATATTATGAAACAGGGCATTTTTAAGTATATTTATCAAACACTGTATTTTTTTAAATGACTATACAGAAGACATAATATGTAGATTAAATTGAATTACTCATATTTTTATGATAATATGAACCATCTTTAGAAAATCAAGCTTCAGTCCGTATGACACAGCATTAATCCCTTAATACTTACCATACAATTTACAATGTTTATGCAAGCATAAAAACACATGTAGATAACCAACCATGACTGCAATCCTAATTCATTTTATTGGGAAGTAAATTCAGTTCAATCTATTACAACACATTTCTAATAAATGTTGGGCATTGTAAAAGGCTGAATTTCAATGATTCAGACCAATACATTTAGCATATTACAATATAGTATGTAGTATAGTACATATGGTTTTTTTAAAAAATTATACTATTTTAAACTTTCATTAATATGCATAAGATTTAACCCTAATAATTCTTTCAATGAATTTTCTGCAATCGTTTTCTTACACACTCCCTCCATTTGTAAAGCAATAGAAAATTCAGTATAAAATCTAATGAAGACATTCGTTTGTAAATTGAAGCCTATTCTGCATTTTTTCCTGTTTGTAGATCAAATGAATATTATCTGTAAAACTTATTAATAACCTATTAATACCAACTAATTAACCATTCTAAATATACTAAATGAGAGAAAGTTAAAAAATGGGTTTAAAAGGAAAAAGTACATGCACTTTTACACACAACACACCCCTGTTTCTCATCTGGCCTTCCCATCATACTTGAAGAATTGTTTTCTAGTTACATCATCAGGAAATAAAACACAAGGAAAAAAGGCTTGATGTTCATACTTTTCTCAGAGGAGGCCAGCTAAGCTTGGGTGTCCCCCCCCCCCACTTCGGCAACTCAGAAAATAAAAGAAAAATTAAACAAATCCAGTTGTGTTATGGAAAAAAACAAAACAAAAAATTAAAATATTGCTCTGCGACCACTTCACTATTCTATTGTTAAAAATGAGAATTAACTGCTCTAAACTTTTCAGTGCATTCATTTTGGCCACAAATCAATCTGACATATGAAATGTTTCACAGTCCAAAGTATTTGAAGCCAGAAAAATGCACACAGGCATAAATATGCATGCGCGCATGCACACATACATATATTTGTAGTTCTGGTTATCACTAAACTACACTAAATACAGAATGAGACTGCACAATATAGAGTTCCTTATAAGGTATTGCCATGACGTAATGCTTCATAGGCTTTGGGCAAGCAGAGAGTTTCTCTCTCATTGTTTCGTGTAACTGCTGGAATGCTCACATCCCTAATGCCTAAGAGAAACACAATCTGAACACTACTGAGCAATAATTAAATCAAGAACTCTTCAGTGCATTTGCTGAAGGTAAGAGGGAGACTGTGGGAAGAAGTTTCTTTTAGCAGCCAATAGGCATTTTGCTTCAAAAATCAGTTGGTTCACTTTATATTATTTTCACAGCACAACTTCTGGACTTAATGCCGAGATCAATTATAATACTAAACAACTTTCCGGTTCTCCTTCTAAGCATAAAAAGATTTCAATACAAAACTGAAGCATTAAATTAAGAAAAAGGGAGAGCTAGGAATTACACATAATTTCCAACTGTGTGCTGGACAGAGTCATAACTGCATTTTAAACTGGGAGAAGACTCAGTGACTTTGTAAATAGTATGAAGAAAGTTGTAGCAGCTTTTTTAATACATCATGTTATATGTTATAGGCATGTAGAAACATGTATTTATTAAGACGTGTTGTGCTTTTGAACAGCTTTAGTAGTTTTAAATTTGGAAAATGTAAATTATAAATCAAGGCAGTAGCATTGGCAGTAAGATACTTATTACTTTTACCATTTTAATTTTTTTTAATTAATTGTATATGCTCATAGGGGAAAAAAGGTTTTTTTAAACTTAGAAATGTTTTTCAAGAAAGTTGTTTTATTTTAGAAATTGCTTTTTCCCCTCTGTATAACATATGCTGTTGAAAGGTAATGATCAATGTAAACTACCTGGTACTAAGGACAGTCACAGTACAGAATTATGTTTTCTATATCAGCAATTACATATTCATGATAAGATTAAGACTGAAGCAAACTAAATTAGACATGCAAAACACTTATTATTTGGAGTGAGGATGAGATTACATTTGAAGATTTTATTTCCATTTATTCAGATCATTCTTCCAATTCTATATTCATTAGCTATCTTACAATATATAAAATTTCTCAACTATATACACATCAAATTACAATAATAACAATTGCTATGCCCATGAAGGTAATTGGATGTAAGCAATGTTACTTTAAGAAACGCAGTAGAATATTTTATAAAACAGCAGTTTGCATAGTTTATTAAGGTCATGGTTACAATGTATACATCTTTAAGAATATGTATACTGTTCGAAAATATCAAAAGTTTTTGTTTTTATTAATAAATTGCATAATCTATTGTTAATAAAATATTCTAAATATCTACTTGTCAGAGTGAAATTCTCATTCACTGCTATGATGACACTTTTATCTGATGAATTAACCAAGTGTAAAGCAATAATTTCTAAGATTTTAAACTAATAATCTAATGATGAATAATAACCCCACTTCTTTTGGTCCTTTCAGGCTATTTTGTTGGAAGTTAGAGCAACTCACTTTACTGATTTTCAGAATAAACTAATTCAAATAAATTGGGATTTTAAAAGACTATTATTTTTAAGGAGCTTTTTTTTTAAATGTAGCCACCATGTTTTAGTTGGATTTGTAAAACATGACATATGCTGCCCCCAAATTTTGCATAATTAACGGATTACTTTAAAATATAGCCAACATTTTACTGTTTATTAATTTACAGAAATATTACTGGATTGAGAAAACCACAATCTCTGAAACAAAGATCATCAGGCTACATAAAGCATAAATTATAACACTTTCAAAAAGTTTGATTTGCTGAGAAAGCAAATGAAAGAGAAACATTTTTTCCAGTCATCTGGTTTAAAAACTTTTGAAAACAGGAAATGGAAATAATTACAATATAATTTAAGCACTAATGGATAAATTGCATTTATTCTATTCAAAATCACTCTCTTTAATTATTACATCAACAAGAGGTTTATAGCCCATATTATATGGTTAAAAGTTTCCATTCAGATACCAAGATTTATTTGGTTCTCATCAGTTGTTTTTAGAATTTCACCAACAGATTCATTTTCAAAACTACAAATCAGGTTTTCCTCTACTCAGTGCCATACAGAAATGTAGGCCTACAGTCCTTAAAATCAATCATGGCTAATATTTTGGTTAGAGATTGTAGGAAGTACAGTCTAAAACAACTGGATAGCAGAAATGTGACATAGCTTATTTTATTATTTTGATTATCAATAAATTATTTTAGATGATATTAACAGATTAGATAAATTTAAGTATTTTATTTCCATGAGAGATTTCTACACGTGCTTAACTTTCCCAATCAAATTAGTGGCTTAAATATTGTTTATTGCAGCAATTCTGTTTCTATACAGTACAGCACAATGCTATATCTACATTGCAGTAATTCTCTTTTCAATTATTCTTATTCAACATTCACAAAATCTTTGTAACTCTGTGACTCAGTTCTTACTTATAGATTGCTATGTTTACAGAAGCTTGAAAGACAGAAGCTTGAAATATTGTGGACAGGAATAGCAATGTTACAATTATATTAATATTACAGTAAATTGTGTGAATTTAAGTCATGCTGTCCATGGGATGAGTAACATTTCCCTTTTTAAATAAATATGAACAGTGCTACAACATGATAACAACATGATAAATTATGTCAGTTGGTTTCATTTCCTACACTGTTTTTCCAATTATTATAAGTTTGGATATCACTTAATACTAAACAATAACATTGTTCCTAGGTGCTTCTTATATGCACTTCAGATTGAAGGAGCTCAATTTGGCCCATGTTGCAATCGATTCTTTCATAATACAGCATATTATGAAATAATATATCAACACATATCAACTTATGTTTAGTTCAAACACAAATCATGTATAATATGATGAAGTTTTATCTTGGGAAAGTGCCATGAATTTATGCCATGAAGAGCTTTATAGGTTATCACCGGGACCCTTAACTGAACCTGCAAGCAAACTGGCAGTCAATGCAGCCCATGGAACATAGATGTAATATGAGCTGATTGAGGTACATACATAATTGCTTATGCAGTGTCATTTTGCACCAATTGAAGCTTCCAATACTTTTTAAAGGCAGTTCCAGTACAGCACATTGCAGTAATCCTTATGAGCGATACCAATGCCTGAGTAACTGCAAGCAGGATGTCCCAGACCAGGAACATCCTACTTGCAGTATACAGTACATACTTGTGCAAAGGCCCTTCTTGCCACAACGTCCTCCCACTGTTCCTCAAACAGAAGCTGTAAATCTATAAGGACCTGTAATCAATTCTGCCTGGATTGGTGCAACCCCATGCAGAACAAGAGAGAGACAGTCCCAAGCACCACAAGCCCCAACACCTAAATCCATTCAGTCTTGCTTGGGTTGAGCTTGAGCCATCTTCATCCATTCCCCATAGCCTTCAGGCACTGATACAGGATTTTCGGAGCATCACATAATTGGCCAAAAGTAGGGATGTAAATTTGAGTATCATCAGCATATTGGTGGTCAGCCTCAGCCGTTGGATAATAACTCTCATTGCTTTCAATAAAAATAAAAACCTGATTAAATAAATTATAAAACCCTTACATTTAGCGGCTGCCTTTTCTCCAAGGAACAAAATATAACTTTCATGATTTCTCTCCATGCTACCCCAGCAACTTTGTAAAATAAATTAGAACTAAGAGAATATGCCTTCACCAGTATGGCCTAGTTTATACACTTATCATGTCCTCTCTAGTGTTTTCCAAACCTCAAACTCTTCATCTCTTGGTCTATTTATTATCTTAATAAGCATGGGGAATCTATGGACCTCCAGATGGAATTGAATTACATTTTCTAATCAGCATGGCCAATGGAGTAGGAATTAGGAACATCTGGGGGATTATAGGTTCTCCAAACCCATGAAAATCTGCTACCAATAGTGTTAGCCGTAATTCCAAATACAGATGGGAATGTTAGCACACTTTCAAGGGCAGGAGTAAAGACCAATTTAGTAGTATTGAAACAAAAATATTTAAAGTGCTGCTATCTGACCTTGGAAATTAAACAGATACATGGGAAAAGAGAATGGAAAAAGAAGGGGAGTTCCTCCTATTACATGACCATTTCAGTATGTGAAGCTTGATCCTGTGGCCAGGGCTTCTAGAAAAAGTGGCCATAAAGTACAGTTCTTGAAACTATTATTGTAAAATAATATTTTATTATCAGTAAACCTTGTGAGCAGCACAATGAGTTGTTACTGAAGGAGCTATGATGGCGCAGTGGTTAGAATGCAGTATTGTAGGCTGACTTCTGAGGTTGGTAAAATGAGGACCCAAATTGTTGGGGGCAATATGCTGACTCTGTAACCGCTTAGAGAGTGCTGTAAAGCAGCGATCCCCAATCTTTGCGGCTTAGTGGCCCAGCTAGGTGACAGGAACCTGGCTGCGCAAACCGTGGGCCAGTGCACACAGATGTGTGGAGTTCAACTTGTGTGAGAAGTGGGTCAGATTTAGATTTAGATTTATTATATTTGTATGCCGCCCAACTCCCAAAGGACTCTGGGCGGGTTAACAACAAACAAAAAAACATTAAAAACATCATAAAAAACATTATAAACCATCCTAATCAATAATAAAACATTAAAACATTAGACATTAAAACAATTTAAAATTCATGCATATCCCATCATGGCCAGATCTTGCAGATTACAACCGCGAGATCACGGCCTCAGGCGTGCCGGAAAAGCCAGGTCTTTACTGCTTTTCGGAAGGCCAATAGGGTAGGGGTGGACCGGATCTCAGGAGGTAACTGGTTCCAGAGAGCCGGGGCAGCCACAGAGAAGGCCCTCTCCCGCAGGCCCGCCAGCCGACACTGTTTAGCTGACGGGACCTGGAGGAGACCAACTCTGTGGGATCTCACCGGTCGCTGGGAACTATGTGGTAGAAGGCGGTCTCGAAGATAACCTGGCCCTGAGCCATGTAGGGATTTAAAGGTAATAACCAACACCTTGATGTTGCGTGTGCAGCTCAACTTACGTGAGAAGTAGGCTGGCACACATGCACATGTATGTGCAGCTTTAGTTAAATGAGCAGCGGGCTGGCGCACAGGCGTATGTGTGCAGCTCAAGTTGACCTGCGCATGCATATACACATGTGCTAGCCCACCACTCGTGCAAGTTGAACTGTGCACAAGTGTGCGTGCTGGCCCGTGACTTGCGTGGCCTGCTTCCAAATAGGCCACGGCCTGGTAATGGGCCACGGCCCGGGGTTTGCGGACCTCTGCTGTGAAGCACTATGAAGCAGTATATAAGTCAAAGTGCTATTCTTATTGCTACTGACAAACAGCCATTTTCAAATTCATCTAAAAATATAAGCTAATTTAGGAAAGCAGATAAGTGTCAACATTCAATTTATTGTGTTATTGTACTATTTTGCTTCAGTGTCATTGTTGCTTAAGATATCAACATTATCCAGTAAAATGTACTAATATTTGAAGGAAAAGCTGACAGGGAGTTCACAAAATTTCTCAGTGGAACATCTATATATAGTGTTACTGCCCAAAGAACATTTGTAGTAAAGCAATGCTCCTTGATCTCTATGGGGCTCACTGCCTGGTCATGCAAGTACATTTAGAATCAGGATATTACTGTAATGATTATTCAAAGAATAATCAGGTTTCTAAAGGATTATGATCAGAAAATTCATAAACCTATGGTTTAGATACAATGTTTTGAAAGCAAAGACAGAAGTTATTCATATAAAAAGACACATTTGCAGAGCAAGAGCAGAGCTCACTAAATACTGTATTGGTTTTTCTTAACCCCCTCCATTTAAGTAACTTGCACACGTTTGCCACAATTCAAGAAATACTATTTAGCAAGTGCATATAAAACTAAAATTCAAAAACTTTTCAGATTTAAACCATTTTTTTAAAAAAATGTGTTCTTAATAAGAATGCAGCTATTAGCTGGAGTAGTTTACAAACAATATATATTTTGAAATATTAGTTCTAATATAAAAGGCTGCTATGTTATTGATATTCCAGTGTGAAAACAAAATTACAACTGAATATTTTCCCAGAACAAAAGCAGAGCATTACCTGATATTCTTGGTTCAAATTTGTCCTCTCAAATTAACCAAATTGATAATCTTGGCCTAGCCACAAATTTCCCATCGCTGTAACTCTAGCAACAGAATTGGACCACGTGGGATAACATATAAAGACCACTGATTCTGTACAAAATATTTTAAGCACTTTAGTGCCAGGCCTACTGATAAGACCTTAGCAGAATTTTCTGGGCTAGTTTAAAACTAAAGAAATGTTTAATACTAAACAATTCAGGAGCTTACAGCTAACCAGTTATATAACATAAATAACTAAATCAGAATAAGGACAATATATCCAACATGAAGTCAGTCTGTTTTCTGATTACATGGAAAAGGTTAAGTGGTAAGTTTAATTTTAGCACAAAGAAGAAAGTTAGATGAATTAGAACTCAGGAGATCTTTCCTCATAGTCCTGTGCTCTCACCACCAGCCCACATCTCTAAGCATCTAATCTTTCCATTTCCTCCTGTTACCTTTCCATCTGCATGACAGTAATTTCCTTGCTGATGTAAAAGTTAAGTGAGTTCCAGTTTTGACTGTTCTAAATAAAATTACTTGTTGCTTTTCTGGCCTAGAATAAATCTGCCCATGAGAGGGGGGAAAAGGAGACAAGAAGAATCTCATACATATACAATTCCCAAGCAAGCTGAAGAGGAAATCAGACGGCCCTTTTGTTCAACAGTTATCATTCACTCATTCAAAATCTTTTTAACAATCTTTAACATATTGTAATAACAATTAGGACTCAAACCATGATTTACAGTAATAAATAAGATCAAGTTTGTTTCTGATGTCTGTATGGATGGGATCGGACCAAAATTTACAAGCCATTTTGAGCTGAGGTGGGAACTCTCCCCAAGAAGGCCTTAGTTTTGTCTGTAGTCATTCTATCACTGTCCCAGTAAAGAGCTGGATACCTATAGCAGCATTGTATTGGTACCCGTGCAGTAATGGTAGACCAGTCATTCCAACCATATTGTAATTCTTTACCTATTCTGCCCATCTCAGTCTAGTGCAAGCCTGCAATACCAAGACAGCAGAACAGGATAATGAAAAAGCAGTGAAGATGAACTACTTGGCTTTGCTGAACAGATTGAAACAATGCAAAACTGAGATGACAGACCTCCCAGGGTCTCCCAGGCAGAGCTGTTTTTAGCTCAGCTATATTCAGAACTTTGTTGTAAAAAAACCTGCTTGATTAAAAAAGAATAGGCTTTAGAAAGAAGTGTACAGGAGAGTTAACAGACAGAATCCTACAGCCATATTTGTCCCATTTGTGGTGACTTTTGGAGAATAGTCAAAATTAAATCAATAAATATTCAGTTTGCCTCAGTTTATTATTTATTTATTTATTTATTTATTTATTTATTTATTTGAATTTGTCAAACAAAAACGAGAACAAGAATAAGAGAATAAAAAATTACATAAGTATTACTAGTAAGATGAAGATTCTAGTTTATCATTATATAATATTTTTAAATAAATCTGCAATATAACAAGAACTTTAGGACAACTGTTTATAAAAAGGGAAGCATGAATTGTACGAATGCTTTTAAAAAAGGACCTTTTATTGCATACATTAGCTGTAAACAGATACAGTAAAATGCTTTTCGCAGTACTAAAGCAATTCAGGCAGCCTTTCAAATATTCCAGAAACTCTTGTTTCATTAGACAATGTGGCAAATAGGAATAGTTATTAATCCAAAAGAGAATTTTTGGTTTTTGATTACCTCTACCATTTTCTATCTTTCCAAATCAAATAAAGATACAAATATTGGTTTAGAATGTCTGGAACTTGACTATTTAAAAGAACTCTTTTGCTATATTAGCAGGCCAGTTTCTTTAGATCTGGGCAGTATACAAAGATAAGTTATTGTTCTACTTTTGGTGAAAAACATTAAATGATAATGTGAGTAAGATATTCTCTGAAGAGAAGACAGTAATATGGAATATTCTCCCTCAAGAAAGACTTTAGGTGACTTTTTGTGTGGTAGAATGTATGTCTTTTAAAGCCCATTTATTTCACTAAATATTTGTAAATGAAGTGGCCATTATACAGGTAGTCCTCAATTTGCAACCATAATTGAGCCCAAAATTTCTGTTGCTAAGTGAGACATTTTTTGAGTTTTGTCTCATTTTACGACCTTTTTTGCCACAATTGCTAAGTGAATTGCTGCAGTTGTTAAGTTAGTAACATAGTTGTTAAGGAAATCTGGTTTTCCCATTGACTTTGCTTGTCAGAAGGTCACAAAAGGTGATCACATGACTCCAGAACATTGCAACCATTATAAATATGAATCAGTTACCAAGCATCTAAAATTTGATCAGGTGACGATGGGGATGCTGCAACAGTCATAAAGTGTGAAAAAAGGTCATGTCACTTTTTTCAGTGCTATTGTAACTTTGAACAGTCACTAAATGAACTGTTTTAAATCAAGGACTACCTGTATAACATATGGTATGATATCTATATGCTTGTTTTGATTTTTTCCCCCATATATGCAATTAGATTTGTCTTACTGATGGCTATTTTATATTGTTACCTTGCTGGAATAATTTTTTCTGAATGGGGTACTTCAAATATTTCAACTATATAAATGAAATGTGGTACAAAAGTGAAATTTGAATGGGGATTCAAATACAGCTTTTTACTTATATATTATTTCCTGGCATTCAACCATTTTAAAGCTAGTCTTTTTATAATAGTTTTGAACACTTTTGTCCATGATAGAATACCATGTTAAATATTAAATCAAAATCATTTTTCCTAACTACTCTTCTAAGGAATGGCATTATCTCTTATTACATTTCGACATGCATGTTATAAGAACTTCTAAGCTGAATGAGTGAAGAATAGGGTTTGACTGAACCTGTTTGATTTAAGCTTTGGTTTTTCAAGTTATGGTTTGTGTTTTCCTTTTAGCTTCTACAAGGACTAGAAGTATAACTTACAGATATATTGAGATACTTATACAATATAACCTAAATGAGAGAGTTAACCAATTTCAACACTGTTGTATGTTGAGTACACAATTTGTCACAATCTTTTTCTTGGGTTAATCATATGGAGAGAATTAGAAGGCAAGGATGTGACATCCAGAAGTTGCCACTAACTGGAGGAAAAAAGGAAATAAGATTTCTTCCCAATCAAAGGCAGAAAATAATTATGCTTCCTTTTTCACTGTTTCACTTCCTTTTTACTAGGAGAAAAAGAGAAGTTACTTGTCTTCCAATTTAATTCCAGCAAAAACACTACAGTTTTAGCAGCAAAAATCCAACAGTTCTACTTTTCATTAGGATATATTCTTCTTTGGATGAAAGAGGCTGAAAATGGTTGTCTACAAGTGTATATAAGGGAGATGTGTATATGTGTGCTGTGCATGTAAATAGTTCAAAAAGCTTTGTACAAAACATAGGACTTAAATTTTTCTACCCAGTAACTTTTTTTGATTGGACTGTTACATGCAATTTCAGAAATGAACTTAGTAACTAGTTCCTAACGAATTAGTATAATTTATTAGAGTCTCTGCTCTAATATGCAAAATTGGCACATGGTTTGTTTGCCGCCAATCTCGCTGCAAGGCAACTCTGGGTGGCTTACAACCTCAAAATAAAACCATCAATATATATACCAATGTATAAAATCACAATGAAAACACAATGAAAATGCAGATTATAACTTTATTATAATCTCACCATAAAATATGGAAAGGAAATGAATGTACGGGGGAAGCTGCTATTAGTCAATCAACCACCTCCAGTGTGGTATTCCCCCGTTAGGGCCCCATGCAACTGGTAGAGCCAGGTCTTCAGACTCTTGTGGAAGATCAAGAGGGTGGGAACCAATCTCACCTCAGGGGAAGATGTTTCAAAGGGCTGGGGCCACTGCAGAGAAGACTCTTCTCCTGGACCTTGCCAGCCAGAATTTGTTGACTAACAGGATCTGCAGCATGCCTCCTCTGCTGGCACAGGTGGGACAGGCCTGTCCCATAGGGATGACATACACAGACGCACGCACACACACATTTATTTATATGTGTATATTTATGTGTATATTTAAATGTGTATATTTATGTAAGTATATGTATATATAAACACACATTGTATTATATATCATATACAAATTATAACCTTTGTCTCTTGAGTAACACTACCATCATTTCATTCTTTTTCTCTTAGTGATAGAGTCTGCTGCTCTGGTGATTTTAAGCATTATTAATTTTCTTTGAATCTCCTAATTTTATAAATCTTTTGTTTTTTCTTATGTGTTTTGTCTTTCTTCACGGGTTCCTTATTCAATTGTCTACTTCCTTTAGTTTCCTATCTCACGCTTGCTTATCCCAGTTGTCAGGTATTCTATATGTCTTAGTCCCTGCCAAATAAACAACCATTCAGTTTAGTTTCACGAGCAACTGAATATTCTATACCAGTGATGGCGAACCTATGGCACGCGTGCCACAGGTGGCACGCGGAGCCATATCAGAGGGCACGCGAGGCGTTGCCCTACGTCAGCTCCAGCGCGCATGTGTGCGCTGGCCAGCTGATTTTTGGCCTTGGGGAAGGCCGTTTTGCCCTCCGGAGGCTTCAGAGAAGCTTCCTGAAGCCCCGGAATGCGAAAAACGGTCCAACGGGAAAACCGGAAATTCGGAAAAACGTACTTCCGGTTTGCCGTTGGGCTGTTTTTTACACTCCGGAGGCTTTAGGGAAGCTTCCTGAAGCCCCGGAGTGCAAAAAACGGCCCAACGGGCAAGCCGGAAGTTCGGAAAAACGCACTTCCGGTTTGCCGTTGGGCTGCTTTTTGTGCATGCGCAGGGGGCAGCATGGGGGGGTTGTGCACATGTGTGGGGGAGGGAATGGTGTGGGCACGCGCGCTAGCGCGCGCGCGCACACACCCTTTTGGCACGCGGACCAAAAAAGGTTCGCCATCACTGTTCTATACCATCAAGAAAACCATCAATCAGAGGTGGAGGATTGATCACTACTACTGCACTACAATGTGTATAACCAGAAATACCTATAATAATTTAGTCTTTGTTGAGAAATTCAATAATTTTTTAGTCTTATAACCACTTGGTTCTGCTTTAAGTTGCCAACCTATGTTTAAAAAAATATTTTGAACCTTTCATTTAGTCATTGTAAATTTAGTTTACATATGAATTGGATAATTAAATTTACATTGTAAAGGCAGGATAAAAATATTTTAAATTGTAGAGAATTTACGCTGAGCTTGTCAACTGGAAAACTGACAGCCTGGGTTTGCGACCCGAGTGCTGCACTACAGGGTAAGCTCCAGGGGTGGGTTCTAACTTACCTCGCTGCCGGTTCACTTCCTCCCGTGCCGCGTGGCCGCGCCTCATGCGCAGTGGCGGAAAATAAAAAAAATTCCAAAAATAAAAGACCCGAAAAGAAAATGGCGACGCATGCACAGTGCCGGAAACTCGGCTTCTGCGCATGCACAGAAGAAGAAAAATTCCCCAAATTTTTTTTTCCAAAAATAAAAAAATAAAAAATTCCAAAAAAAAAGAACCGGCTCCGTGACATCACCGTGACGTCACCAGCGAGTTGCTACCGGTTCGGGCGAACCGGGCCAAACCAGGAGGAACCCACCTCTGGTAAGCTCTCGTTACTTGCCCCAGCTAGAAGTTCAAAAGCATGCAAATGTGAGCAGATAAATAGGTACCATTTTGGTGGAAAGGTAACATGCTGGCCATATGACCATGGAAATGTCTTCAGAAAATGCTGGCTCCCTCAGCTAAGAAACGGAGATGAGCACTGTTCCTTAGTGTCGGACATGACTGGACAAGGGAAACCTTTACCTTGTTTTAACAGTATTTATATTATAATGTAATTATAATGTTTTTATATATAAAAAGTAAATACAGTATATTCAAATTAAAAAATCATAAATTCAGAAGACATATTAACATACAATAATTTTCTAAATGTCTTTTGAACTTTAACAATAACTTTCACACAGTCAGTACCACAACTATTCTTGCTGTCATCATTTTAACTGCATTAGAAGAAAGAAGAAATTTTTAACAAGTTCTCCTCACCAATTTTAAGTTGGACACATGGAAAAATAAAAAACAACCAAATCTTTAATGACAAGGATAAAACACAACTGTTTTTAATTTTGTTTACTGCTCATTCATTCTGTTTTAATATTATGTATTTTAATTATTTGGAATCGAAATACAGAAAGCAAATTTAATAAGTTACTAGACAAATCGTGACCTGATGGGTCATCATTTCAGAAATATTTCTTTACTAGATTCCTTCAACAATGGCAGAGCTTCTTACGTAGTTGAAAACTTCTTAAAAATTCAGGGAAATATTCAGATATGTATCTGCCTTGAAAGTAGCCCATGCTGAGCTGTCAAGCATCAGGACCTGACCATAGGAAAACACATTTGTATTATGTCATAAAACCTTTAATTTGTATTATTACATAAAACATAATTTTTATGTCATCAAATTTTTATACAATTTGCCAATCTTCAAACACACTTGAGTTATGCATCCTGGATTTTGGACGCATTCTGTACATTAAGCCATTTCAGCTAATTTTTAAACTACCTCTAAAAATTGTTGCTCTATGATGCATTGTTTCATCCAGCTAAAGGTTACAGACATAAGAGTTTTAGTAATATACAGATGTCAATAATAATGTACAGTATTATGTTTATATATTATATTTCATAGAGAAAGAATATTTTCTTTTCTTTTTCCACACTACTAGTTACTGAATTAAACTGAATAATCTATGCTTCCTTTACTAAGTGTTTTTACATAAGTTCCTCTTTTTAAAACAGATGTACTTCAGGGATACAAGAGTAGCTACTTATTCCCACCAGGTTTTAATTCCATCATCTTTTTTCTTAACTAAGAAGGAAAATGTTTCCAACATGTTAAGACCCTCCCTGTTTTTATTCCTAAATGAATTTTCTTTTGGAATATGTAGGATGACAAAATTCTTCCAGGAATACTCCTGATTTTATACCAAAATTAAAACCACAGATGTTGAATTAATTTTTTTAAAAAAACATAAGCAATATACAATACGTTAAGACTTCCACTTGAGTACATTTATTTGGATTACTTATCAATTCAATTGTTTTTATGTAAAGCACATGGACATTAAGAATTTGCACCAGTTTAATGGAAAAAAATATTGTGTTCACAAGCATGAGTGCCTTTTATTGCCAAAACCACCTGTTTATTGCTTACATATGACACACTGATTTCTTGGCTGTAGAGACATTTCTCTATATTTAAGTATTTATAACAAGTTCCAAGTGATTCATAAAAAAATTCTGTGTGTGCACACACAAAACTGTGTGTGTGTGTGTGTGTGTGTGTGTGTGTGTGTGTGTGTGTGTGTGTGTGTGTGTGTGTGTGTGTTTAAGTCATACAAGTAGGAATCAAGAGAAAGTAAAGAAAAACAACCCCTTTTTTTCGTGGTTGAAAACAGAACAAATTGGGAGAGCATCAGCTTACAGATATTTAAATAACACTTATTTCTAAGAATCAAAATGGTTTACTATATAAAACCACTGGATAAGAAAAGAACAAAGAACCAATAACAACAAGGAAATAGACTATAATGTAACTGCAATACTGGTGCAAAAATATATAAGATAGATAAGACTGGGGAAAACAAGCAGTTCATTTTTCCTGGATTCAGCAGCAGTTTAATAGTACTTTCACATTCATTAAGACAAAAACTGCAAAACAATATAATACGATTAAATGGCTCATTTTATTAAGGTTCATGAAGGTCCCAGTTATCTCTAACAAAAGATAGTCAAATGATATTAATACATTCTTCATCCCAAAGCTCCATCCGAATGATAAATTGTATAAATTAAGGTGATCCATGCCATCTAATACTACCTACAGCTCCTATTTAATGCCGTCACTTTAAAACAGTGTAATAGTAGTTTCAAGGTACAACAGCAAGAAAATTAATTATTATGGAGGTAAAGGAACAGATTACAAAATATAGGTCTTTTAGTGGAAGATGAATATAGTAAATATTTTTTGTTTGTTTTTGTGTTTAGAAAAAGCTATCTAACTGCTATAAAACTAATATGTATATTTCTGAAATTTTCAGAAGAAAAATATGACAAATATTTATATATAGATATAAGGTAAAGACTCCTTCAAATTGAGATTGATTGCTCAACACATCATGAAAACATCTATTTAGCTTTTTTGGTAATTATATAAAATGGTTTGCCATCCTTCTGCTGGATGTTTTTATTTTCTTGTGTAACACACAATTCTTTATTAATATTTTAAGTACTTTTACAACTGAAAGTGAGTTTCATTTTCTTTCAGATTAAAAAAGCTCCTTGAACAAGATGCAGTTTATCAAGCAAAAAGAGAAAAGGAAAACTGCAAGAAAGTAAACAAACTGAAGGAAGAGTTAACAAAACTGAAATCATTCACTTTAATGCTAGTAGATGAACAACAACGATTATCAGAAGAGCTGAGTCAACAAACTGAACAAATTCAAGATTTAACCAACTCTGCAGAACAAGCACATGAAAAAATCTCCATTGCAGAATCAAAAGCCCAAGAACAGGAGCAGAAAGCTCTCAGGTTGGAAGGAGAACTTCAAACACAAATCGGAAAGACTTCCCAAGAACAGGAAGCTACAATGGCCAAACTAACCAATGAAGAGAGCCAAAACCGTCAGCTCCGCTTAAAATTAACAGTTCTTAGTCGACAGGTTGATGAACTTGAAGAAACTAACAAGTCCTTAAGAAAGGCAGAAGAAGAACTGCAAGATCTAAGAGAGAAAATCAACAGAGGGGAATGTGGAAACTCTACCCTTATGTCTGAAGTGGAGGTGCTCCGGAAAAGAGTCCTAGAGATGGAAGGAAAAGATGAGGAACTCATAAAATTGGAAGAGCAATGCCGAGAGCTTCATAAGAGACTAGAAAAAGAAGCCACACAAAGTAAAAATTTTAAAGTAGAAGTTGATAAACTCAATAAGAGAATTATGGAGCTTAAGAAACTGGAGGATGCTTTCACCAAGAGCAAGCAGGAATGTTCCTCTTTAAAATGTAACCTAGAAAAAGAAAAAACATTAACAAAGCAGCTGTCACTAGATCTTGATGGCCTAAAAGCTCGCATAGGAGAGCTTGAAACCACTGAGAATAAATTAGAAAAAACAGAGTTCATACTTAAGGAAGATCTGTCTAAATTGAAATCATTAACTGTAATGCTTGTAGATGAAAGGAAAACAATGAATGAAAAAATAAAACAAATGGAAGAAAAGGTACAGACTGCAAATTTACAGCTTCAGTTGGAACAAAAAAAAGTTATGTCAGTCACAGAAAAATTGATTGAAGAGAGTAAGAAAGCATTAAAATTTAAAAATGATGCTGAAGAAAAAATGACCAACCTTACAAGGGAGAGAGATGAATTGAAAAACAAACTGAAAACAGAGGAAGAGAAGGGAAACGATCTCTCCTCTAAAATGAATTTGCTAAGAAAAAAGCTTCAGTCCTTGGAAACCGTAGAAAAAGAATTTCTTAAAAATAAACTTAAAGAGACAACAAAACCTAACCCAACTTTCCAGCAAGAAAACAACAAGATTAAAGAACTAGTTCAAGAAATTGAGAAGCTGAAACATAAACTGAAAGAAATGAAGGCCATAGAAGATGATCTCATGAAAACTGAAGATGAATTTGAATCTTTGGAACGCAGATATGTTAACGAACAAGACAAAGCCAGATTTTTATCAGAGGAACTTGAGATAGTGAAGAGAGAACTGGCACGATACAAGTTAGCAGAAAAGACAGAATGCAACCATGAGCAGAGATTATTCAGAAAACTCAAGGAAGAAACAGCCAGGTCAGGTCATCTTTCAAGGGAAGTAGATGCATTGAAAGAGAAAATTCATGAATATATGGCAACAGAAGATTTAATATGTCATTTAAGAGAAGACCAGAGAATCTTGCAAAAGAAACTTACTCAACAAGAAAATAAAAACAAAGAATTAGGCAGAGAAATGGAAACTCTTAACAAAGAACTGGAGAGGTATAGGCGTTTCAGTAAGAGCCTGCGACCAAGTCTCAATGGAAGGAGAATCTCTGACTTACAAGTTGCCTCCAAGGAAGTACAAACAGAGCCAGTTGACAATGAACCACCTGATTACAAGAGTCTAGTTCCTTTGGAACGGGCTGTCATAAATGGACATTTATATGAAGAGAGTGATAATGAAGATGATGATAATGATGATGAATCAATGATATCTTTCAGTAATTCTTCAATTGCAAATGTAGCAAATAATGGCAAACTTTGGATTCCCTGGATGAAGTCCAAAGAAAGCCACATTCAAAATGGAAGAATTTATGCCAAGCAGAATGGGAATTGTATTCAGCCTGGAAATTTAGTTTTAAGCCACACACCAGGCCAGCCTCTTCATATAAAGGTCACTCCAGATCATGAGCAAAATACAGCCATGCTTGAAATAACAAGCCCAACTTCAGTGAATTCTCACTCTTTTACAAGTACAGCTGTGATACCCAATTGTGGCACAGCAAAGCAAAGGATAACTATAATTCAAAATGAGTCTTTAACTCCTATAAAATCTAAATTACCTGAGGTCTACCCAGCTCAAGAGCAAGCCATAGCACCTCTTACTATGACCACTTTCGCTAGATCTCAAGTACCTGAATCATGTGGTTCTGTAATATCTGAAAGAACAATGTCTCCTTTGGCTTTGACAAGTAGAAGTTCCCCTGAGCAGTTACTTTCACCAGTGTCCTTGGAAATGACTGACAAGCATACTGTCTTCAAAGTATCCCCCGAAAGGCAATCATCTGTGCAGTTTCAAAGATCTAACAGTTCTAATTCTAATGTAATAACTACTGAAGATAATAAAATACACATTCATTTAGGAAATCCTTATGCACAAACTATTTCTAATTCTATAAAAAACAATAAACCTTGCACTCCTGTGCAAGATAACAGAACTCCAAATGGAACACCAAGTAAATCTGTCAACAAAATTACCAGCAGCATCACTATTACACCAACTGCAACAAGTCTCCCCCGACAGTCACAAATTACAGTAAGTAGTGTCTACCACTAACTTCTCCTAATTCTGCTGACATCCATATCACTATTTCAAATGTATGCTCTCCTTCCCAGGATGATTATTTTTGAGAAAACCTTAATGAGAAACTGGGGCAAATTCTTTGCATGTGTCAATAACAGGATACAAAACTAACTTGCTGGCTTGTCGCAATATTCATATGAATTGTGCACTTACTATATTATCTGTTCTGTTAAGTATTTTCTGTTAGATACCTAGATATGTACCTGTATAAATGCAACTTCATGTATTTATATTTTTACTACCGGTATTAACATTAGTTCATCTTGCAATCATTTCACTGACAAAATTTAACATAAAATAGTAAATATTTTTCTAACCATTGCCTGCAGAAATCATTTTTTTATTCTTGTGTGTGTGTTATTTAAAGTAAACCATGCATATTTATTTTTAGTCTTTAGTTACCTCTTTTAATCTTTTAACCAGATATTAATTTTTAGTCAGTCTGTTAATTTTTTTAGTTGACTGGATTTGCTGTGGGCTTACATATAAATACTTTCAGATTGAGCATTATATAAAATTGCATGTATTTTAAATGGTGATAATGAACTTAAATGAGACTCCAGAACACTCTACTAGTTAAGTGAGCAACCTGAGAACCAGATGGTTGCTTAGGTATAATTTGAACAAGCTGATAATTATCTGGTTTAAGCAATCTTTCCTAGCTCATTACCCATAAATAAGTAAAGACTACAAATCCCAGAATTTCCAGACAACATATCCAAACTTGGTCTGAAATGTCTAGAAGGCAACAGGTTTTGGAAGATTGGAGTAGAACAATATAAGTGGTTTTTTAAAAAAAACCAGCCTTCAGTACAGGCTGTTTTAAAGATTTGATACATGAAATGTTTTCAGTAATTGGAAGGAGTGAAACCCTATCAAAACAAAATTAGCAAAATACTTTTGAAGGACCAATGTTTCTCCTGCTTATTTTTCCTTAAACATAAATTAAGATATAGTACCCAACTTGTTTAAAGCCAGTAATTTCTTTTACCCTATATTTCTAGGAATATAGGAAACTATCTCAGATGTGATTATTTATTCATCTAGCCCATTATTCTCTACACCAGACTTTCCCAATCTAATGTTTTCCAGATGTGTTGGAAATCAACTCTCATTTTCCCTGCTATCATGGCTATCACCCCTGCTTGATGTGAAGTCAAGGAGATGATATCATTCACTTGGGGAGGCTGATCTCTAAAGTCTCAGGCAAAGAGCCACCCAATCATATTGTATTTGATTTTTTTAACTAGAGATGCTAGGTATTCTCATATCAAGATGATGTGAGCATTTTTTTTAAAAAAAATAGAATAGGTAGTTAGTTTTAATAAAACAGACAAATAATCTAAGAACAATTAATCAGTGGAATGACTTGCCTCCATAAGTTGTGGCTATTCCAACACTGGAGATTTTTAAGAAGAGTTTGGACAACCATTTGTCTGAAATGGTATAGATCAGGGATGTCAAACTGGCATCCTCACGGCGGCATCACGTGACGTATCGCGACTTTTTTCCTCTTCACTAAACCAGGTGTGGGCGTGGCCAGTGCGTGACACATCCAGCCCATGGGCCACGAGTTTGACAGCCCTGGCATAGATTTTCCTGCTTGAGCAGGGCGTTGGACTAGAAGACTTCCAAAGTCCTTCCAACTCTGCTATTCTGTTAACTTAAGAGAAAAGGAGTAAATGTATTAGGGATGTAAGATAAGCAATATTTTCTTGGTACTGTAGTTTGGGAATAGATAACTCTTAAGATGTTGCTAGGAGCTTCTCTTCTGAAGCAACAAGGGGGAAATCAGCTACAGTTGATTCTTGATTAGTATTAGTACTGATTAATATTCACAAGAATACTAAACAAACAACATAATAGTCAAGCAGTATAAAACAATTACAACTCTTCATTTCAGTTGACCTAAATCTTCAATGTAGTCATTTATTTAAAAAATGATTTATCAAATTAATTTATATTGCCACCTATTTCTTTTGCAAGTCTAAGCAGCTGACACACGATTAAAAAAAACCCACAATAAACAGCAAATGAATAGGAGAAAATAGTACAAATATAATTAGCACTTGAAGCCCCCATAGCCTAGTTCCAACCATACAAATAACACATAAAATAGTCATCCATACCAGGGCAACTGGTCATAAAATGGGCAAAACTCATTTAACTGTGTGGCTTAGCAACGGAACTTTTGGACTGAACTGTGGTCGTAACTCAAGGACTACCTATATTTAATATTAAGCCCATATCTCCTTCAGTACTGCTACAAATTGATTAGCCCAGGGGTGTCAAACTGGCAGCCCACGGCCCTGATGTATGGCCATGCCCACCCGAGCTCTGCGAAGGTGAAAAACATCACGATTTGTCACGTGATGGCAACGTAACGTTGCGAGTTTGATACCCGTGCTCTAGTCTCTGTGCATATGTAATTCACAAAGATTTATTCAAGATCAGCTCTTATGAACAATTTATTTAAATGCACAGAGAAAGATGATCACAGTTAGAAAACATTTAAGATCTTTATTTCTACTCAAAATGCCAATTCTGTACCAAATACCATGTAAAAAAACTATCATAATATTACTGTAATCGGCTGGCAACAGATGATGCCAATTGCCTCTAAGATTCTTCTACTTTTAACTTAAATACAGGGTTTCTCTCTAAATGCTTCAAATGGTAACCACATCCTATGAAATTAAGCAATTCTATTCTGAACCCACAGTAAATTAAACATCCTATAATATGAGATTTAGAAATCCTTGAATCATCAATTGCATCATAAAGGGCAATGGCAAGGTATAAAAAAACCCAAGCATTTACCCATTCTTTAAAAATTCATTTAAAGTGTGTGTGTGTGTGTGTGTGTGTGTGTGTGTGTATCTGAAAACAGCAAAATTAAAGAAAAGGTATAAAAAAACACAAGAATTTCCCCATTCTTTAAAAATTCATTTAAAGTGTGTGTGTGTGTGTGTGTGTGTGTGTGTGTATCTGAAAACAGCAAAATTAAAGAAAATTTGGGTCATACTATAAGCCATCCATACAAGTACTATTTTTCTGGATGAGTTGAAAGTTAGATTTTTTTTTCCCAACAGAGGCCAGCCAGATCCCATTGACATAAACAATTAGGGAAAAGGAAAGAAATTGTCTGCAACTCTTCCCCACATTTGACAATCCATAGCTACAGTATTTGGGCAAAAGAGGTTTTAGAAGTGGCAAGGAACACGTAAGAGCACGCAGCAGTAGCTTTCTGAACTTCCTTCCTCTGGCATACCACTTCCCAGGCTACAAATTATCTGTTCAGTAGGCCTTCTGCCAAGCTGTGCTCAATGAGTCGAAGGGGTTTAAAGGTCCGTTTACATAATCAGCATTTATTTCTAGTTGCCATGCTTATTGTAGCCTGAAGGGGTAAGGAAGAGAATGAATTAGCTTCATTATTTTTTTCCATTTAAGATAATCCCTCCAGAACACCAAAAACATCAATTACGTTTAAAAAACTTTTAAACAGAAATAAGTAACTGAATTGGTGTTTAACATTTTATGCTGTACAAGCGGGTTATACTTTAACAATACAGGTAATTCTTGACTTACAACCACAGTGGGACCAGAATTTTCGTTGCTAAGCAAGATGTTTATTAAGTGAGTCAAGTCCGATTTTACAATTGTTTTGCTCTTGTTAAGCAAATCACTGCAGCTAAATGAATAATGCAGTTGTTAAGAGAATCCAACTTCCTCCATTGACTTTGCTTGTCAGAAGCCAGCTGGGAAGGTCGCAAATAGTGATCACTTGACTCTAAGATGCTCCAACTGTCCTAAATGCATGTCAGTAGCCAAGCGCCTGAATTTTGATCACTTGACCATGGGGATGTTGCAAGAGTTGTAAGAGCAAGGGCTGGTTGTAAGTCACTATTTTCACTGCCGCTGTAACTTAAAATGCTCTCTAATGGTTGCAAGTTGAGGACAACCTGTAGTATATATAAACAATCAACGTATTTTATAACTATGAAATTTAACATTTATTTTCTAAGTTTCCCTTGTGGAACAGTATCTTGAGATAAGTCCTTCTCCAATAATAAGAGAATTATTTATTTAGAGAATGCATCATATGTAATATGTAAATATTATTAAGGGATTAAGACATGCTTTTATCATATAGAGTAAGTTTGTCTCCCTTATATATAATTGATATGACTCTCCCACCTTTACATTTTTCTTTTAAACATACAGTATTTCTATTTCCTTTTAACATTGTTTAGTATTTTACATTAGTATTTCTCATTAGAGGACTAATCAAATGTATTAATGTAAGTTTGTGTTTGGCCCTCTTTATGTATAATATTCCACTGACATAAAATAGTTCCCAGCAGTGAACAATTATAACAAATATTACAAACCCAGAATATGAGACTTTGATGCATGAAAGGAAGAGTCATCAAGGGGGCTTCATGATCTCTGGAACAGTAGAGAATCAGGAAGATGATCTTGAAAGAAATTCTGTAGGCAAGAACCATTATGTAAGCAAAGTGGGCTAAAACATTCCTTAAGGCCTGGCAAACAAGGAAGTATTTGGAAGAGACTTGGGCAGGATCCTTCCTGGTTCAAATGGGATATAAGGAGGAGAGGTAATACACAGGCTTACATGATTCTATTATTATAACCTATTTGTAAGAAGTATAGTCTTCCTGTGGAACCAATTTCCTGATCGGGTCTCTCCCTAAAGGCAGACAGGAACTATCAATTTGCAATTTCAAAATGTTGCACTATTCTTTAAGACAGAAGTGGGCAACTCTAGGACATCTACTGATCACTTTTATAGCTCCCGACATTCTTCACGATTGTGCCTGCGATATTCAGAAGTATAATTACAATTTTCTGTGGTAAACTGTAATGCAATGAAATAATAGCTAAGCTAGCTTAACAGGATGATTTTGCCTAAAGCCATCACTATCCCAAATAGACTCCTAGCAATTAGCGAATGTCACCACTATACCACTGCGGCTGTATAGACAATATAAAAATAACAAAAAAGGACAAAATAAAAGGCCAATCTATACTCACTTAAGAATAAGCTAATGAAAATTACTTTTCAACAGGTATGAACAGGACTGCAGACCATACAATATAACCAGTTACAGTAGTTGTGGATACAGTATGTGGCAGAATGACATGTAGGGTCACTCAGAAATCTCCTATATACAATGGAGCTCCCTCCTTTATGTACAGAACTGAAGAAGCATCTACAGATGGCTTGTAACTCATCTATCTATGCTACCTGATATTTAAAAGATATTAAAAGTCCAAGTCACAAGTTAACAAAAGCAAATCAATGGCTGAATAAACGCTATTTAGTGTTAAATTGCAGCTGCTCTAGAACTGATTACTTTCACAGAAAAACTAATTTTATTGCAACAGCCAATATAACATATAGCAAATAAAGCTGTTTTTTACTTGGTCAAATTATTTCTTCCTCTATATAGAATTGTTTGAAGTTCACATAGCATGCTAAACCATGCTTTGTTTAAAACTACACAGTGGCTTTTTGTAATAAATAAATCTAATTTATTACCTACTCTGACACATAGTAGATCTCAAATTATAGTTTTAATATATGATTTCACATCCCTTCACATTTTCTTAAGTGGAGAAGTCGGAGATTGAATTTTTTGATGCAAAATCCTCCTTTTTCTCTAGTTACAATTCCTCATTTGAAACGAAATGCAACTTTTATCATACAAGTTGCGACAAATCTTATTTTGATAATCTGCAGAATTAAAAGTCAGTGGTTAAAAGTCATATACAATTTGTACTGACAAAAACAGTTCTTAATGAAATTTATAGCCAATTTGAATTTTGTACAGATGCTTAATTGGCTATATGTCCAAGGAGATTAGAATCGATAAGTCTTAAAAATTATTCTGTTATTTCCTAGGTAAAATTAGACCTGGTATTTAAAAAATGTAGTTGTCTTGATTGTTGCATTTTTCAAAACAAATTAAGAAGCTTTGTCCCAACCTTTGTTTCTTTTTCCAATGAAAAATTATTTCGAAGGCAAACCAACACATGCCCAATGATAAGAAGCATAAAGACTAAAGCAGCAGTCCATGCTTCCCGTTTACATATTTCCTCTCCACCACATCACATAACACTAGTATAGTAGAACTCCAAATCATAATAAATTTTATTAAAAGGTTCTGTTAAGAAAAAAAGCCAGCATAGGTTGGGAGGTTGTACTCTTTACCAAAATCCAAAAGCTTGGACAAAGCCCTGTTTCTCCTCTTAGGTTGGGCTGGGCTGGGCCACACAAACTGCAGCTTCATGAAGAAAACTATAGCCAAATTTTCTCTTTATTACACCACAACTAATTACTTATTCAAACAACTCAGTTCTTTAGATCAATTCCCTTTCTCCCATAAGTTTATAATTTATAGCAAAATCCTTGCTACTCTAGTCTAATAATCTCTATTACCTAATCCTACTAATAATCCTATGCTCCTTCTACTAATTGGTAAATAGACAACTAATTATCAATACAATAATTTGACTTTCTGGAATAGAAATCAATCAACTGTACCCCATGCTAGCCACTTACAGAACATTAAAATGAAAAACCTCTGAAGGATATTTAATTTTCATTATTACATAAATTTAATGAAGACATATATATGTTTAAATATTTATCAAATATTAAGCTGCTTCATTCTAAATAAGCTGCTTCATTCTAATAAATTACATGTTTTATTAAATTAAAAATAAATTATAAGTTAATATGGTCTCATCAAGCAAACTATTACAAGGATATCATATCAGATGATGTTGAGAAAAATACTCAAGGTCAATTTTCACACTGTCAATGCTGCCCCTCCAGCTGATCATCAAATTTAAGTCTTGCCTGCAGATTCAGTTTTCCTGCATATATACTGTTTACATTTTATAGCCTTAATTTAGTGGGAATGGTTAGATGTAATTAGAGTTTAATGCAGTCCTCTCCAGTCCTACCATTTCCAGATGTATAATTTCCTTTGTTTGCTACATACTTTCTCACAAGCAAGCCCTGAGTTCTGGACTCTGCTCCTTCCTGAAATCCAGAGATTAATAACATCACTAATATTAAAGGAGACATTGAAAGGGGGTTTAAAATGTTGGATGTCAACTGACCAGAGTTTGGTTTTAAGATGATCTGGGAAACTTAGCAGTTTATAATAAACTACCAGGACTCCAATCCACTACAGGTAGTCCCTGACTTACAACTACAATTGAGCCCAAAATATCTGTGCTAAGTGAGACAGTTGTTAAGTAAATTTTACCCCATTTTATGACCTTTCTTGACACAGCTGTTAAGTGCATTGCTGAAATTGTTAAGTTAGTAACATGGTTGTTAAGTGAATCTGACTTCCCCATTGACTTTGTTTGTCAGAAGGTCACAAAAGGTTCATGACCCCACAATACTGCAATCGTCATAAATACATGCCAGTTGCCAAGCGTCTGAATTTTGATCACATGACCATGGGGATGCTGCAACGGTTGTGTGAAAAAGAGTCAAAAGTCACTTTTTTCAGTGCCATTGTAACTTGAAACGGTCACTAAATGAACTGATATAAATCAAGGACTATCTGTAATAGCCAAACAAGTAAAAATTCCAAAAGTTGAAATCATATCACATTAGAGAATGGTGAGAGCTGAATTAACATATTAAATATTTTATTCCTGTTATTTTCTGCATGATTATTATGAACTTCAAATGCCACCAAGTAGTCCCTTTGTTGCAAAAAATAATTGTGACCTATATAGCATTGCACAGAACATTTTGTTATTTCAGATTTCCCATATGAACTTTATTAGCAATAATGCCATATTTTACTGTTGCTTTACAACTGATGTTCTCAACATTTTCTTACAGTTAGGAATATCTTATATACATCTCAATGTCTCTGCCCCAGAATCTAAGGAAATTCAAATGCTATGAACTATTGAGCTTTGCTGCCATCTAGAGATAAGAAGTAAATTAAATCCTTTAAAAGACTTGAATATTCAGCAACACCGTACAAAGCATTTGGCAAAGAAAACACTGTACTTCATATCTAACAACAATGAAAGATCACCATAATCTCAATGGGCTATTTTCTTGGCATTAGGAATCTAGTTCTTTTCTGAACCAGGATAACACTATGGTTGGCTCTTATAGTAAATCTAGCCGCAAACTAGCCAATATTTAATCTAGATATTGTGATTACTAGCCCATATGATTATCACATGATATGATGCATTGTACCAACCCAAGGAATTGGGTTAATTAGAATAAAATAAATAACCATAGCTCTTTCATACAAGTGAAGCCCATAGCTGGGTTCACATTAAGATGAATTGCTGTTTGCTTGTATTTTGCTTAGTATGTTGTACATATCTGACAAGAGTTATGTACACAAGGATTTACAGTTTAGCATGATGTGTGAATGCAGGCTACATAATCTAGTATCTTCATTTTGTAAAAAAAGTAAAAAATATTGGCATGGTTTGAATACACATTTTCATACCAATTTATACATTAAAATTGATAACTGTGAAAATATTTTGATTTCTTTTTTTTAAATTATAGATTGCTGATGTTTTCCGTCAAGCAATTCCTATTAGAAATCCTAAATCAAAAACCATCAGTACAACAGTGTTACCAGTGAGGACACCTTCTGGACAATAGAAGAAACCAACTTGAGATACTAAAGATGGAACATCAGACATCACCAAATATATTCCCAATGTTGCTACTCAAAATGTCAGGAAGACATAAGACTACTGATGTGTGAGATAATTGTTACCTAACTCATAAGTAGAAATTATTTTTTGCACACCAATACAGCAAAAAAGATAGATGTTTACACTGGAATTAAAAAGCATTGGGACTTTCTTATAACCAGAAATCTACTATTCAGTATAATCTTGCCCCATTTTCCTAATAGGAACCAAATCTCAGTTTGTCCTACACTATGGACTGGGCGAAGTTTCCACTTAATTCAAGAAGCTATTGTGAATTCCCTACATAGTTCTAACTTTATATTCTTGGGCACTGTCAAAACAACAGCAACACTGGACAGAGCATGATGAAGAGACTTTAAAAATACAGCCACGATAGTACTCTGCTATTATTTGCTCCCAACTTCCCAGTGCAGTATTAAGGGCAATTGTATTCTTGATTCACAACTCAACCAACCTTAAAGAGACAAAGAGTTCTTTTAAGGACCAAGGACAAGGAATCAGGGAGAAAACAAAGTATGCAAACCCTAGTCTAGAAGGACACGTGAATTTTTATCCGGAAAAGCAGTGATATCATGACACTGTAAAATTACCATAGGATAATTAAATGTTACCACTTCAGCCCCAATAGAAAACAAGAGGAAGAAATCCTACATATTGCATAAGCATATGAAGAAATGGATTACTGTCACCAAATGTGCATTTGATGCGTTTTTCAAAGTTGAGATGCTGTGAATTTTGCTTACCACCATGCATTTTTACATCAACGTTTCTGACATAATATGGTAAATGAAAAACTATTTTTTTAAATTGGATTCTTTTAAAATTATTAGGCCTGTATGGAATGTAGAATAGGCAAGAAATATTTTCATGGTATCTTATTATAAAATAAATTATTTTAGTATTTAAACCTCAATATAGGGATGAACAACATTTTCATTAAATAACATTCCTAAACTACTTGTGGGTACTTCATCTCTGGAGGTTTTTAAGAAGGGACTGGACAGTCGCTTGTCTGAAACGGTATAGGATCTCCTGCTTGTGCAGAGGGTTGGACTAGAAGGCCTCCAAGGTCCCTTCCAGCTCTATTATGATTGATTGATTTACTATTCGTAGAAAAATAATTTTCAATTAATAGATTGTATAAAATGTATAAAATGATAGCAAGCCATAGATCACTTGCTGTAAAATTAATCCATTGCTTCCAAAAAGATAATTTTTTTCTCTCTCAATTGTTGCTAACACAACAAACCTTATAAAGCCACAATTATGCATATTAAATTCCTCATTAACATAGGACGACCATATCTGCATCCCAATATAAAAATTAACTTTGATTAGCCAATCATTCAATACACAGCACACAGAAGTTACACTGTATCTTTCAAGAATGTTTAATGGGGACCACCCTTCATTGTATATCAGTGGGAAGAAATAACTCATTTATTTAATTGGGTTCTCTTTATCTAGTTTTCAGACTTTTATGGAGATCAGATCAGGTCATATTTAGGCAGAAATGTTGAAAATTCAAAAAGGATTATAAACTTTTCAATACCACAGCAGTTGCCCTTAAAAAACTAAACAAGAAAGACATAGTTAGTCCTTGGATGGGAGACCATCAAGAAATCACAGGACTGTACTTTAGACTGTGATTTTGAAAACATTTCCAAGAAAACAACATGGCCATATTCATTATAGTCATCAGGAGCTGAGGTGGACCAGAGCATGGAGAGCAGAAGTTATATACCTTGATAAACTGTAAAGCCTCAATGAATGTTTATAATATACACCAGGGGTGGGTTCTATTTACCTTCCCCACCGGTTCGCATCGCGACGGAAGTGCATGTTTTGCGTGCATGCGCATGCTTCACGCGTGCGTCCCTTCCCGAAAATGATCCTCTGCGCATGCTCAGTACTTAAAAAAAAAAACCTTCCAGGTTGCAAACGAGCTAACCAGCATGGAAAACAGCTGCGGAGCGGCAATTCAATCTGCCGCCCCTGATCAGCTGGGCTTCGGAGGCAGAAATAAAGGTCAGTATAAATAAGGGGCAGACGGGCGGGCCCACTTTCAGGGACACAGAGAACCGGTTCGCTCTCAGCTTGGAGTCAGAGCTACCGGTTCTAAAGAGCTGGTCCGAACCGGCAGCAACCCACCACTGATATACACAGATAAGGCATACATACGTGCATATATATATACAGTATGTCACAGAAGTGAGTACAGCCCCTCACATTTTGTAAATATTTAAGTATATCTTTTCATGTGACAACACTGAAGAAATGACACTTGGCTACAATGTAAAGTAGTGAGTTTACAGCTTGTACAACAGTGTAAATGTGCTGTCCCCTCAAAATAACGCAACACACAGCCATTAATGTCTAAACTGCTGGCAACAAAAGTGAGTACACCCCTAAGTGATAATGTCCAAATGGGGCCCAAAGTGTCAATATTTTGTGGCCACCATTATTTTCCAGCACTGCCTTAACCCTCTTGGGCATAGAGTTCACCAGAGCTTCACAGGTTACCACTGGAGTCCTCTTCCACTCCTCCATGATGACGTCACGGAGCTGGTGGATGTTAGAGACCTTGCGCACCTCCACCTTCCGTTTCAGGATGCCCCACAGATGCTCAATAGGGTTTAGGTCTGGAGACATGCTTGGCCAGTCCATCACCTTTACCCTCAGCTTCGTTAGCAAGGCAGTGATCGTTTTGGAGATGTGTTTGGGGTCGTTATCATGTTGGAATACTGCCCTGCAGCCCAGTCTCCGAAGGGAGGGGATCATGCTCTGCTTCAGTATGTCACAGTACATGTTGGCATTCATGGTTCCTTGTCTGCAGCAAACCTTTTGCGGGCTTTCTTGTGCATCATCTTTAGAAGAGGCTTCCTTCTGGGACGACAGCCCTGCAGACCAATTTGATGCAGCTTGCGGAGTATGGTCTGAGCACTGACAGGCTGACCCCCCCCCTTCAAACTTTGCAGCAATGCTGGCAGCACTCATACGTCTATTTCCGAAAGCCAACCTCTGGATATGACACTGAGCACGGGCACTCAACTTCTTTGGTCAACCATGGTGAGGCCTATTCTGAGTGGAACCTGTCCTGTTAAACTGCTGTATGGTCTTGGCCACCGTGCTGCAGCTCAGTTTCAGGGTCTTGGCAATCTTCTTATAGTCTAGGCCATCTTTATGTAGAGCAACAATTCGTTATTTCAGATCCTCAGAGTTCATTGCCATGAGGTGCCATGTTGAACTTCCAGTGACCAGTATGAGAGAGTGAGAGCAATAACACAAAATTTAACACACCTGCTCCCCCTTTACACCTGAGACCTTGTACCACTAATGAGTCACATGACACCAGGGAGGGGAAACGGCTACTTGGGCCCCATTTGGACATTATCACTTAGGGGTGTACTCACTTTTGTTGCCAGTTAATGGTTGTGTGTTACGTTATTTTGAGGGGACAGCACATTTACACTGTTATACAAGCTGTATACTCACTACTTTACATTGTAGCCAAGTGTCATTTCTTCAGTGTTATCACATCAAAAGATATACTTAAATATTTACAAAATGTGAGGGGGTGTACTCACTTCTGTGACATACTGTATATATATCCCAAAAGCATAAAGCAAGAACAGGTAACTAAAAAACCTGAAAACTTTGTAAGATTAAAAGAGTGTGCATAAGAGGAAGACTGAGCTGGAGGAAAGCTGTAATAAAATGTAACTAATAAAAGAAATATCTAAATAGAGACCATATTCTGTTAATCAGATATTTCAATGCATACAAATGCAGCCAATCAGTCTGTACAAAGTGTACCAACATTTATCCATGAACCAGTACAGCAGAGCCTCCCAAGACTCACCCCCTCTCTGCCCCTTCCATTTACTTCCAATAATTGTTATTCTGCATCCTTTGCCCAATGTCTCTGCCTGAGGTTTGAGGGTCCACTCCAGTTGTATCTGTTTTCAGTGGGATAACAGAAATGGCATCTGTTCATTGGCATATCAGTTTTATAATCTATTTAAAGAACCAAATTCAAAAGCGGCACATTCAATACTTCTTATGTACTTCTCCGATATATAGAAAATAATTCCCTCTCTTTGACTGAAAAAAAGAAAGCTACTTTTCATGCAAGAGCCTGTCGACTCTTCCTTTCTGAGACGTTTCTAAATACCCAGAGCAATGCGAAGACACTGCAGTTAAATATGAGGCGATGAGACCGTCTATAAAATTAGCCAGGCAGCATCCCAAAACTTCCACGTTTTTCCCAAAGCCCGGTACCTGGACTAAGGTTGGTTCCTTCAGGTTTCTCCCACCAAGGTTCGTCCAACGTGTCTGCCATGCTGTGTAACCCACGCCGCCTCTGCCCGCTGCCGGCTGCCGCTTTGAACGCCTGAATCCCGCCCAGTGGGTCGGGCAGGGAGGAATTTCAAAGTGGATGTTACTTTCGTTTCGCTCACAGCAGGCAGTGACCTGGGCTGGAGGCAGGAAGAGGAGGAGAATGGCACTGCAAATCTACAGAGTTGCAAACAGTCCATTGCTCTATGACTAGTATAAGACATTCCACTACTCCATGTAATCGGACTTGCTTCTGAGGAAACACGTGGCGGACATTTGCTTTCGGGTTGTGGGAGCTCCCAGCTGCGCTAATGCATCCTTTGCAAAAGGAGATAAACGATCATCTACGGTTGACATCCCGATGTTTCTGCTCGCAAAACCCTAAGCCATCAAAAAAATAAACCGTTATAGAATGACCTGGCTCAACGGTAAACCAAACTATATTTTAACCAGGGTTGTAGCGTAGGCTCATCCGCAAATAAACTAACCCTTAGCAGGTGGCGGGGACTCATCCGTGCAGTTTGGGATACAGGGGTCTCAAGCAATCCCCGAAAAATAGATTGCTTACTTAAATGTCGTGATTTTGTTTACTATTCTGAACCTTAGCGATATTATTTTGCTCAGAGTTAGCCACCGGGTTTGTGATTTAGCATACTGCCGACAGTAAAATGTCAAGATACCTTTGTGTTTACATTTCGAGCTGGGTTGTGCTGTGCGCTGAAATAGACTCGAGTCGAATCTGATGACACTTTAAAAACAATGCCGCTGGAGCGTGATGCGATTGTTAGCGTAAAGGCGTGGTAAGTTTCGGGGGATCTATATCAGTTCAGTCTAACTTTCAGACGATCAGGAATTATGCCGGTAAATGCACCCTCACTAAGAGCGGTAAGCTAGTTCACTGATCACTTCAGCAGGCAAGCACCTCTGCCATCTACCAGAAGCAGATCTCTGTTGGTTTCTCTCTTCATGATGTGAAGTAGATCAGCAAAGATTCTCTGACTTCTAACCGTAAAAGCCCTCAAAAAGCTTCCCGCTCCCAAACATGTTTAGCTGAGATCTGTACATCTACTGTATAACAAAATATTATGCAGTCTCCATTTAAAAAAAAAACCGATCCCAATATAATCGGTTAGACTTCCAGGTTGAAATCGTATGCCTAAGGACTCAGAAATAAGCTCCAGAATCTTCAGTGCATATTTGTATTCTTAAAACTTCGTTTTCTGACCTCTGACTGAAGCTGAAGTTATGGATAGCTCTTTTGCCCGCAGGAACCGGCTTCGAGGAAGCAAAACGAGGCGGGCGAATCTTATGTTATAGTTCTATATGTTGGCGTCATCGTAGCTGTTGCACTTTACGACAGCCATTCATGAGTTTGGGGTGTGAACGGCGCAGAACCTTGGAAATTTAGATCACGCTTTACGGCACGGCTAGGGGCACGTCAACAGCTATGGCGGAAGGGGAGGCAGCGTCTTCGCCGAGTAGCTGGTGAGTTGAACTGGCTAGGTAATAGACTGCTTTGAGAGGGACAGAGAACTTGCGGCTTCTCCGCTGCCAAAGCTCCTCACAAAAACGGGCTATTCATTAGCCTGTTTGAAGTCAACCCTGCACCAAGTGGCTGTGATTGATGCCACTTGAACTTATTCTTAGAAAACGTAGTATTGACGGATTCTACTGTGTCTGGATCTCTGCAAAGCATGATTCCTGGGCAAATCCTCATGACTGTTCAGAACGACCGATTCGTTTGATGTTCTTGTTTTTAAATGAAGACAAGGGCAAGGGAAATAGCCTAAAGTTCACTCAGAATTCCATTAAGGCTGAGGTCTTTTTTGATGAACTGCAAAATATTTCAAGTGGATTGTCTTTCTCACCAAAACTGGACCAAGAATTAATGGACAAGTATGGCAGGTGAAAACTGAGTGAATCACAGTATTTACTATATTTATAAAATGTAAACTTTTTCCAAGTAAAAAGATGATTGATAGAGATAGAATCTTCCAACTATCGATCATTTCAATATGCTTGTAAGGCTGAATGGTTTCATGATTTGGAGTAGAGCAGCAACATTTCTGACTTCTAACAATAGGAGCAATAAAAAGCTTCTCAAAATCATGTTTTGCTTAGATCAGCATATGTACAGTATATTGGACTTATTCCACCCATTGAGCTTCATGGCTGAATCTGTACAGATAGTTCTTGTCCTACAACTACAATTGAGCCTAAAATTTCTGTTGCTAAGAGAAATTTCTTGTGAATTTTGCCCCATTTTACGACCTTTCTTGCCACAGTTGTTAATAGCAATAGCAATAGCACTTAGACTTAAGCGGTTCACAGAGTCAGCATATTGGCCCCAACAATCTGGGTCCTCATTTTACCCACCTCAGAAGGATGGAAGGCTGAGTCAACCTTGAGCCGGTGAGATTTGAACTGCCAAACTGCAGCTAGCAGTCAGCTGAAGTAGCCTGCAGTGCTGCACTCTAACCACTGCGCCACCTCGGCTCTTAAGTGAACCACTGCAGTTGTTAAGTTAATGACATGGATGTTAAGTGAATCTGGCTTCCCCATTGACTTTGCTTGTCAGAAAGGTTGCAAATGGTGATCATATGACTCTGGGATACCGCAACCGTCATACATATGAGTCAGTTGCTAAGTGTCTGAATTTTGATCATGTGACCGCTGGGATGCTGCAACAGTCGTAACTGTGAAAAACAGTCATAAGTCAGTTTTTAAAGTGCCATTGTTGCTTTGAACTGTCACTAAATGAACTGTTGCAAGTTGAGGGCTACCTGTATTTTCCAGTATTTATCCACTCAGCTGTCAATGATTGCTGAATGGGACGCTATGTCCAGAAGACATGCTAGATCTCTTAATTACCAAGGGGCAGGTATCCTTCAAAGTGCCATCATTTCCAGAGTTTGCTTGTGAATTCAAATACTTTTGGCTAGCAAATAGCATACTGGATTTTCTGAATTTAGATCTTACTCAACAAAGCAGTTCTTTTCATTTGTGGTTATCCAGTGTCAACTGTTTTGTCAAGATAAACAAATATTCCACAGTCTATCTTCATTTCCCATTAACCTTCAGTACAAACTATAAGTAGTTTCATATCTTATTTTAATTTTGTTGACTGTTTATTCGAGTTAGTTGTCTGACAGGATTCTTGAGTTTAACCAGGATTCTAACCAGGTTTTCTTTAAAATAACCCCCTCTCAATTCGATAAAAAGAATTTTCTTGAAGTAAATTTTATTACTACTTTTATATAAAGTTTCTATATATAATCAGATCCTTAAATGTATTTTATTTTGATTCTCAGAAAGCTGGACAGTGAAGATAAAAGTGGTTCTTAGTTTTAGCTTCCATAGAGTGTTGATGTCTTTGCTATATCAAACCACATATTTAAGTTTCTTTGTAAGCATTTCCCCAAAAATGTCTAGCAGTTTAAACAATTAGAGAATGACAATCTAAAATACATTGTAAGAAAAGAGGAAAGCCCGATCCTCCAGTCTTGAGGTGGACATGAGCAATTTATATGAGCAATCTGAACTTTATTTTTTATTCATTCAGTATTGTTTGAGTTTCTCTTGCTGCTTCACTGCCCTTTCTGGTTTTCCATGGATTTTATGTCCCATATGTTGAGTGAAATGTCCCACTCTTTCACACTTATATGTTCACTCATTGTTCTATGTTATTGTATGTATCTTGGACTCATACAATGTTTACTTTATGCAAATTTTGTGTTATGCTGTTATACAGTATTCTTCTGTTCCTTTTATGCTGTAACAGTTTGCAACCTTTTGTTCTTTCAGTGGAATATACAATAAAACAAGAGTTGTACCACACCCATCTGAAGTCAGTACATGTGACTGAAAGGGTGGAGTATTCTCCAAAGGGCAGGAGGAAGTTTTTAAACCCTGCCTTTTAGCCAGAATTTCCTGTATTGTCTTGTGGCCAGAGAAGTACTTGATAGTAAATTCATTTGCTGGTCTACCTTAATAATTCTAAGTAAGAGTGTGAGTAAGATGGGCGGTATCTAAATTAGAAAAATAAAAGAATAAAATAAGCTTAAGTACAATCAGAATTGGTTAGATCATGTTAACACAGCTTTTATCAGATAAATTTATCAGGAAAACTCAAAGAAACTTTAAGTCCTGTATAATATGCTGAGTAGACATTTTTGAAATTATTAGAACATAAGTAAAGGCTGCTAGTCAGTATCAAAGGGCACTGTGATGTTGGAAGTACTAAATGGAAAGTCAGAGGAGATCAAACTCCAGTCTTAATAGTCTTTCTAGAATTATTTCTCTTCGATTACTCATAAATTATTTCTTATGTTCATATATTAATTCTACATAGTGAGTTTTTTATCAATTTGTGAATCAAATTTCATCAATTATAATTTGTTTCAGGGAGGTAAAGCCAAATTTCTGTAAATATTTTACAATAATAATTATAACTGAATGACATTTCCCATTTTTTCTCCGCATTTCATATGACTCAGATATTTATATATTGCTGGATAAAACTTTCATATCAATATATGTCTAGGTTCACACATTATACTAGGATTTAG
This sequence comes from Thermophis baileyi, assembly GCA_003457575.1. NCBI lineage: Eukaryota > Metazoa > Chordata > Lepidosauria > Squamata > Dipsadidae > Thermophis > Thermophis baileyi. The sequence continues at coordinate 209,010 of QLTV01002927.1, read as the reverse complement.
AGAAATCAGGTTGACATAAGGACAAGAAAGATAATCATTTGATTAGAAATTAAGCCCAGTGACAAGAAAGAATTTTTTACTCTCTTATTTTAACAGATATTTAAAGCACAATTAAGAAGGAGACTAAGAAAGAGTTAAAAAGAAATAAAAAAGAGGCTTTTTTAAAATAACATTAGATTAGTACCATCTATAAATATAATCTTATCTTAATTTTAACTATTATTAAAAGCAAATCAATACTTTGCATTGCATCAAATGATAAGAATCATTCATCATAATGAACAATATGAGTTTCTATTTTAATAAAATATCTCCTTATTAGACTTTTTTGTGATTCATTATAATAACTTAGAGTTATTGTGTTAAGAGAAACCCAAAATCTGTAAGTACTTCAAGTCCACATGCTGAATTTTCATCCATAACTGGTTTCTAGATTAAATTATTCTTTACCCTGTTTCCCCCAAAATAAGACATCCCCTGATAAGAAGCCCAATCGGGCTTTTTAGTGCATGGCAATAAGGCCAAGCGCTTATTTCAGGGTTCAAAAAAATATAAGACAGGGTCTTATTTTTGGGGAAACACGGTATCAAACTTTTTTTAAATACAAAGGTATTTTTGATATTGACGAGGGTTTCCATAGCTTAGTTTATCATTTTTCTAAAGAAGGAATTATTTGTAATTTCCAATAAAAAAACATAAATATACTGTTATCTGTTACAGAGCCGACACCGTATACTTTGTAGGAATGTAAGATAAAACAGCTGGCTGTTTATTTAAGATTTGATTCATTGTACAGGGAATCACTTTGCTGAATGAACTTTATGACATTTCCTTCAACTGAACCGTGTTACATTTCCTGCAATTTTTTAAATATGAATTATCTGTTTTGCAATCAATAATTGGAGTAATATTCTAGCAATAAATAAATAAATACATACATATTCATTTTTCCTGAATATAATGCCAGTAAAGAAAGTATGAAGGAGCTTGGTTCTTTTAATCTTGAGAAAAGATGATCGATTGGCTATACAGGTAGTCCTCAGTTTATGACCAGAACTTGGATTGCTAAGTGATGTGATTGAGTGAGTTGCACCAGATTTATAGCCTTATTTATCATGATCTTTAAACAACTCATGCTCATTAATCAAATTCAACTTCTCCCATTGACTGTTTGTCAGAAACCCTTTGGGAAAGTCACAAATGTGATCCTAGATTGGAGCCAGACAAGGATGCTGCAACTGTCAAAAATACATGTCAGCTGCCAAGCATCAATTTTTGATAATGTGAGTGCAGGAATGTTGCAGTGGTCATAAGTGCAAGGACCAGTAGTGTCACTTTTTTCAGGACTATCATAACTTTGAAGGTCATTAAATGCATGGCCATAAGTTAAGAACTACCTGTATGATACTTTCCTTCAAATAAAGAAGCTGCTTCTCTATTCAGCCTTACATAACTCAGCTGTACAAAGTTAGAAAATAACATATATGATTTAAGGTGTTATCAACACATACAGTATGTACCTTGACACATTTGTGCTTTGAATCGCCTTTTCCCCTTTAAATCTGAATCACTTTATAACTCTGGACTACATTCTCTTAGATATGCATTAGAGAACTGTACATATCAATTTCATTACAAGAATTTTAATTCTGAGATTCTTATATTTGTTTTCACCTATGCCATTGAACTTCTTGTTGTTCCCTACTTCATCCCCTGTCCAAGAATGTCCATCAGCAATTTTGAGCAGATTTGAGTCATGAGTGGCTGTTTGTTGGAGCAGAGTAGCATAGAAGAAGAGTATATTCCAGAAGCAGAACTATAACCTGTTGATTTTAGTTTAATTTCTAATGCTGCTGAGGTTTGATAGTGAATTGTCCTAAACAAAGTGGTCATTTTAGTGAAATTAGTAAAGAACAGTTGAAAAAGATAATATATTTTGACCCAATCAATAGTAATACATACAGCTTGATTTAAAAGGCAGGTAAACTATAGTCTTCTCTGAATGTATTTATCCTATGTTTTTATCTTAATCATAAATTAATGTTCAATTACCTGGCAGCAGTATTTCTTATTTTATTTTAGAATTAAAATTGTAACTGTCAGTTTTAATTACATTTAACACACAGTACATAGTTAAAACCATTTTGGGCATTGTAAAAATCCAAAGTTGCAAATAGAAGTATTACTGGTACAATACAGGTATTATAGCATGTGGTCCTCTGGATGTAGATGTGTGGAAAACTAAATGTTCAAAAACATTTTTTGGGTAATAAGATTTTTAAAGCTACTTACTTGTTTAATAATCTGTGTGGTTTATGAAGGGTTAAAGCAGTTTTATTAAATTATTGAAAACAAAATATTATTTTGGAAAAGTAAAAAATTGAGGTTCAGTGTTAATGCTTTATTCTACTGCAACAGAGAAAGTCGGAAATCAACACTTTTTTTTTCTTCCTCCCCTCCCCACTTTTCTTTCCTCTTTTCCTCCCCATTGTGTCCTATTATTTGCTTTCATATTTTTGTATTTTATTCTATAATCTAATAAAAAATGTTTTTTTAAAAGAAAACAAACATTAAAAAAACAAAGAAGCTGGGAGGTTAAACTAATCAGATTTATTACACCATTGCTGGTGCTTAGTGAGACCACACATAAAACTAGCTTGGAGTCTACTGGAAGAGACAGGTCTTAAGTTCCTTCTTGAAGGCTAGCAGGTTGGGGCCATACAAGCCAAGAGGCAGGGGAAATTTGCTTCCATGGGACTATAAAGGAATGCAGAGAGAACCTTGAAGAAAGTATGCAGGAACAAGTAAGGGAAAACACTGTAAAGGGAAACAAAATATTACATCCGTCCTGGGAAGGATGACAAAAAGAAAGTTGAAATAGCCCAACTTTATTTTCTTTGATTTAAGATGGGGTAGGAGTAGACTTTTAAAATTATGTTATTGTATCTAAAACAAATTGCATTCTTATAATCCTTTAATCCTTGTGCTGCTTCCTGATCTGGTCTGCTTAAAAGGACTGACAAAGTCAGGTATGAAGAGAAATGGCACAAATTCAAGTTCCCATTGGAGACAATAATTTAAGAGATGGGACTCAGGATGCCAACCTTGTCAGATCTTATTGAATGGGAAGAAACAGTTGTGGGGAGCTTGTCCTACAAACATCCAGGTCATGAAGGACTTGTTAGAATACTACCAGGACCTCGAATTGCACCCAGCAGTCTTGTGACACCATTTTCAAGGCACATCTTTTTAACTTTTACAAATGAAGGCAAATATAGTGTCCCAGGATAATGTTGCAGGAGCCAATCTAGATCAGTTACCAGGACCAGAGGTTTAGTCTTCCGAGCTTTCGGACTCGTGCTAGAGCCTGTCCTCAGGGAACTTCCCTCTAGAATGTGTATTTTTAACTTTTATTAAGAGCTTAGTTTCCTTTAAAAAAAAAAAACCTAATGTATTTTTCGGAGTATAAGACGCCCCTTTCCCCCCCCCCCCCTAAAAGAGGGTGGAAATGTTGGTACATTGAATACAGCCATTTTTGGCCTCCCGAAGCCCTGCCCCGCATCCCATTTTTGCGAAAAACAGGCCCGTTTTTGCAAAAAACGGGTTGCGCAGAGGGTTTGGGAGGCCCGCAGAGTACTTCTGGGGGCTGGGGAAGGCAAAAATGCCACCGTTTTTGCAAAAAATGGGCCATTTTTTGCAAAAATGGGGGCGTTTTTGCCTTCCCCCAGCCCCCAGAAGCACTCTGCAGGCTTCCCAAACCCTCTGCGCATCCCTTTTTTTTTTTTTCAAAAATGGGTGAAAAACAGGCCCGTTTTTACGAAAAACGTGGCGCGCAGAGGGTTTGGGAGGCCTGCAGAGTGCTCCTGGGGGCCGGGGAGGACAAAAACTTTTTTTTCTTACTTACCTCTTCGAAATCTTGGTGCGTCTTATACACCAGTGCGTCTTATAGTCCGAAAAATATGATAAGTTAATAGCTCTATGCAATTACTTTTAGATGTAAAATGACAACACAATCTGCATGCTTCTTTAGAAGTAATACCCACAAGTTAAATCCTTATTGATATAAGTTTAAACCATAAAAATGTTTTTGTGTCAAATGAGATTCATCTTAATCATTTATGCTTCAAATTATGTGCATTAAGGTTGGTACTAAGAGATGAAATATTTCAAAAGTTGAAACCACCATTGCCTTAAATCTACATATAATCTTACTCAACGTTTGTAGGGAAAATGATCTTGCAGAAGCTCTGGAAGAAGGAGGCTGTGATCTTGAAACAGTTAGGAACATAGTCCAAGGAAGACCTCTGCCTGAACACCTAAGAGCCAAAGTTTGGAAGGTAAACCTTTCTTACATATTTGAAAAATGATATTTTTTTCTGAGTTATGTAGTTCAGAAAAGAGAGAAACTACCTGTTGGGTCATTTTATTTCTTTTTTAAATGTCGAATATTAGCATCACATCAGTGATAAGTGATATAGCAGTTAGGATATTTGAGCAGAAAAATGAAGATTGAAACCTACCCATAGCCATGGAATCTTGCTCAGTGACTTTGGGCTAGTCTCTGCTGTCAGCTGAGTTACCTCACAAGATTGTTGTTATGGAAAAACTTTGGTGAGAGAATGTTATGTAGGCTGTCGAAGGATAGGGCATATAAATCTAACAATAATTGTAATGACTATACTTCAACTTACATATAAATTGTCTATACCAGTGCATCAAAAATATTTACTCAATTAACTTTGCAATTGCCATCTATGTTTCAAAGAAATTATTTCAAATGCAAATTCAACATGAACGTCTTCCTATTTTTAGAGTCAAATTATGCACTGCATAAATAAAACATACATTTGTTAGTTAAACTGTCATTTTAAAAAGGGAAATCCATTTCTGAGAATGTAACTGGCTTTGGAGAAGAGGTGAGGGGAAAAAAATATTTGTTTCTTTGATCTTTATTTATTTAAAGTTTCTTGATCCATATTAGCAAACTGTGCCAAAGTTATTTTTGCAACATCAGTAAAAAGATCTTGATTCACAGGAAAAAGTAATGTTGGGAGGATTTAATTACAAATACAAAAATATTTTTTGGGAAATGGTTTAATGACACAGTTTTTTCCATTACAGTATATTTCCAGTCATAGCACATGCTTTCTGAAATGGCTTTTCTTTTAAATGAGTGCTGAAATACTGTTACATTTATTCAGTTATACCTGCAGTTTCTCTTTAAACCCAACAGGTAATAGTTTACTTCAATAATAAATAAAGAACACTATAGGAAATATAATACACTTGAAATACTAACTTAAAGAGTGTTCATTGTTCTTTGTCACACATTACTTGAATGCATGCATTCAGTTTGATCAACAATTCTTACATATATTAAATGTAGATTGTTCAAGAATGATGAAGGCTGCTTCGTTCATTATAAAGAGCCAATAGTCACTGATTTCATTATTTATACTTGAAACAATGTCTCTTTGAATACTTTTTTTTAAAGTTGGTTTAAGAATCATATCTTCATTGCAGTCGAGATATGTAATATTTCTTCCTTATTTCCTTTTATATTTATTTTAGATTGCATTAAACGTTGTAGGGAAAGGAGACAGTTTAGCATCTTGGGACGGTTGTTTAGATCTGCCAGAACAATCACTGATTCACAAAGATTGTGAAGAACTAGTTGGTGAGTCTGAAATAATATTTTGATTGTTAAGCTGAAAGCCACTTATAATATTTATTCTCTCCATAACAATTATGTTTTTATCCAATCCCTAATATGCCTGAAATTCAAATACATGTGTTAAGTCTACTTGAAATGTGGTACAGAGATACTACAGTTGCGAGAAAAAGTATGTGAACCCCTTGGGATTACGTGGAGTTTTGCATGAATTGGTCATAAAATGTGCTCTGAACGTCATCTAAGTCACAACAATAGAAAAACACAGTCTGCTTAAAATAATACCACACAAACATTAGATGTTGCCATAGTTTAATTGAACATAACATGTAAACATTCACAGTGCAGGGAGAAAAAGTGTGTGAGCCCCTAGCCTAATGACTTCTCCAAGAGCTAATTGGAGCCAGGAGTGAGCCAACCTTGACTCCAATCAGTGTGATGCTATTGGATGTGTTGCTGACAGCTGTCCTGCCCTTTAAAAACACACACCTGGTTTGGGTTTACTGGTTTCAAGAAGCACTGTCTGATGTGAACCATGCCTCGCAGAAAAGAGCTCTCAGAAGACCTACGATCAAGAATTGTTGACTTGCATGAAGCTGGAAAGGGTTACAAAAGTATCTCCAAAAGCCTTGATGT
>QLTV01002927.1:189376-202293 GCA_003457575.1 Thermophis baileyi | reverse complement strand
AAAACAATGGCTTCAACAGCACAGAATACGCCTTCTGGAGTGGCCCAGTCAGAGTCCTGACCTCAACCCGATTGAAATGCTGTGGCATGACCTTAAGAGAGCGATTCACACCAGACATCCCAAGAATATTGCTACACTGAAACAGTTTTGTGAAGAGGAGTGGTCCAAAATTACTCCAGATCGTTGTGCAGGTCTGATCTGCAACTACAGGAAACGTTTGGTTGAGGTTATTGCTGCCAAAGGAGGGTCAACCAGTTATTAAGTCTAAAGGTTCACATACTTTTTCCTCCCTGCACTGTGAATGTTTACATGTTATGTTCAATTAAACCATGGAAACATCTAATGTTTGTGTAGTATTATTTTAAGCAGACTGTGTTTTTCTATTGTTGTGACTTAGATGACGTTCAGAGCACATTTTATGACCAATTCATGCAAAACTCCATGTAATCCCAAGGGGTTCACATACTTTTTCTTGCAACTGTATATTGATTTAATGTTATATGGCTCTCCTTTTTTGACAACTTATATGTAACAATGCAAAATAGAAGTATAAAAAGTCAATTACAGAGAATCTGATATATCACCATTTGAGTAACAGAACCTTCAAGCATTGCTTTATTTTTTTTCTTTAAAAATAAGACTTAAAAATTTAATAGTGAGGGGATGGTCCAAATATTTTAGGGTATGCTGTTCTTAAAGGCATGAGGCCATCACTGAGAGGATACAAGCATGAAGTCCCTATAAATGGCATTCCTTCAGATTTAGGATCCTTAGCAACCCTTCTATATTAGATGCAACCTGACAGGCAGATTCATCTCAAAGAAGATGGCCTTGTAGATGTCTAGCTATTAAACTATGTAGGACTTTAAAATGACAACTTTGAATTCCAACTGAAAGCTAACTGATAGCCATGCCGCTTCATTGGTGAATTAACTTAACTTTTCCCATAATTGTTTGGGTCTCTATATATTGAGCAACCAAAGATTCTGGTCTTCAGGGCCAGCCCAAGTGGATCAAAGGGCAATACTCCAACCAAAAGGTAGTAAGCACCCAAGGGATGAAAGTGAAATGTTCTTTTCTAGAAATGTCCTGTCACACATAGGATATAATTGAGCAAAAGGACCTCTGACCACAGACTTGACCTGCTGTTCAAGCAGAAACTATGAGTCCAAAGAATCTCCAGATTATGAATCAACTCTATCTGGCAGAGTGCAACCCCATCAAGAGTCAAAGATGGGCTATTCTAAAAATAGCTAGCTTCTGAGTTTGCAGCCACTGTGTCTTCCTGGGATTCCATTTAGGTCTGTTTCTCCACAGTCAGATCTTATCAAGCTATTACTCAGGTAGTGTTCACAAAACAATTTTCACTACTGCTGTCATTCAGTAAACAACAGTTGCTGAGAGAGCTTACTTTGCTCTAGGGACCCTATTCTGATATCCATGGAAAGTTTTTTGATGTCCTTTGGTACTAGGTGTTTTTCTTTCTTTAAAAAAATCAGCTGAACTTTCCTTGTTAACTTGTTTTTGTTGTTTTATTATCTCTTTTTGCCAGTTTTGGGGAATGACTTAAGGTCTCGGGCTAATACAATCAAGGAATGCATGTGGTGTATAATGCATAACTTATACACTATTTCTTTTTAGATCAGCTGTCAATACCAGAGGAGGAGAAGTCAGTATTACATTTGGATATTGAATCTGTGATTACATTTTATTGTAAATCTCGTAATGTTAAATACAGTTCTAGCCTTAGCTGGTCCTATCTCCTTAAACCTTTGGTTCATCTTCGACTTTCACGAAGTGACTTGTACAACTGCTTCTATGCTATCATGAATAAATACATTCCAAGGTAAAGAAATCATTTATGAACATTAAATTTAATCTTAATTTTTATTTTATGGATATCACCTTACTCCTTTATTGTCCTTCCTTTCTTCTCAAGGTGGCATTTTTTATTTGGATTTTTTTAAATCATGAACCTATGAAGATAGAATTTTTTGGATCTTTTGTTTGTCACAAATCTTTATGAAAATCATTCATACACAGTTTTTTTTTTAATGTACAATCATTTTTATTGTATCTGCTTCTATCACTCTTTTCTTTTAGGGACTGTTTTCTGAAGGGGAGACCATTTCATCTCTTTAGGCTGCTGCTCCAATATCATGAACCAGAACTATGCTCATTTCTGGACACAAAAAAGATGACGCCTGATTCATATGCACTCAACTGGGTAATAAAGTGAAAGTAGGAAAACATAATGAAAAGTGAAGTTCTATAACAGAAAATTTCACATACTGGTAACAACTCCTAAACAAAAAGAATGCATTTTTGCACAAATTTTTGTAGCTAGGATGCTTTAAGATTCTGATTTCTGGTATTAAGTTCTTACAGTGAATTCACTTGTTCATAACAGGTCTTTCTATGGATCAGAAATTATTTTATGTTGGCCCATAACAGATAAGCAGAAATGTCTGATTAACAATGGTAATTTCTCCCAAGAATTGAAGGATATAGGGTTTTATTTTTGTTGTACTTTCTTGGCATGCTATTATACCCAAGTTTCCTAAAGAATAATCTATGATCTATCTATTAATCTAGTATTAGCCATATAAGAAAACACACAAATGCACCAATTTAATCATTGTTTAAAAACAATAAAAATCACAACATTTATCCTACAAAAAAGGAGGCTTATTAATATGAAAATTGCTTTGTTCTAATAGGTGGATACTTCAGAATCTTTATGTAATGTGCAATCGAACTGGTTAAACTCAGTGATTGTAAAGATTTTATAAAGAAATATATTTACTTTTCCTATCTTATAATATCTGTCATATTTAATAAAGACTAATCACTTATATTTTATATAAAATCAATGTCTATCTTTTTGAATTTTCAAAATTTACTTACTTTTAATCAGGATTTATTTTTAAAACGTTCCTGTGGCTTAATCTCTATATGAGAATTAGGCTGCACTTAAAAAAAATAGCTGATCCATTGTAAATACATGTATAAAGCTCTTCCATGTTTTCTATTCTCAAAAATATTCTATTAGTAAATGTACTACTTAAAAACTAATTTGAGTTGAATCTACCTTTACATCCCCTATTTACTTCTATTAAAACCAAAATGCATATGATCATGCATACAGTATATGAGGTCTGTTTCTCAGCCAGAAGTTTCAAGAAATAAAATCAAATTGTTTTGTTATTCTCCATTCATAAACAATACCGTGTTTTAAATTTACAACTAAAAGTTTGAGCATATTCCCTTGCTCTCAGGTTTCTGAGAGCAGTTCTTAGAACTTCTTATAGTTCTTTAAACTTTAAGTATTAATTAATGGCCTATGTTTGTAGGAAAATATAACACTGTTGTTTAATACAAGCATGATTGAAGTTTGAAGTATGTGCAGTGATAATTTTGGCAATCCCGCTTTCTGATGATTGCAAACTGAAATTGTACACTTAACCTTTTTTGGCGGTTTCATGGCAGTCAAATTACCTTATTTATAGATATATGTTCAAGATTGGAATACATGAAACAAATTTAATATTTGTTTTATTATATTACTAAAATCTGCTTCAGTTTCTTTTTCATCTACTTTTCAGCTTGGGTCCCTATTTTCAAGTTACTGCACAGATGAAGTCACCCAAACAATATGGGATGGATATTTTCAGCTAGCAGATCCATTCTTCATTTATTTCCTAATGCTTATCATTCTTGTTAATGCTAAGTAAGTATATGACAGCAAATTACTTAGCTGCTACTCTTGATTCTTTTTTTTTACACCTACTTTATGTTTCTCCATTTGCCTTTTCAGGGAATTGATCTTGGCACCAGAATCTGATAGTAAAGAAGATGTTATGAGTAAGTTCTTCAGCTTTAATGTAGTGCTATTTAGGCAAAGTAATACAGTGAAGTTCTGATATGTGGAAGACTACATTTTCATATTTTTAAAAATAGGTCTGTGCAAAGTTAATGTAGGTCACATTGAACTAATTCAGACCCAAAAATAAAAAGTGGTTTAATGCAGGACTGTTTTGTCTACTGACTGGTGTACCATATAACCTTTCTACAAAAGTCCCTTTTTCACATTACAAATATTGTTGTTTTGGTCTTGCTCTGCTTTTTTTTTTCCTGAATTCTTTCCAGTTATCTGCTCCACCATTTACATTTTTGTTATCTGTCCATTCAGTTGTTATATGCTGTCTTCTTTATCTCAAATCTATGATTCTTTTGGGGAAATATACAATTATATACTGTGGAGCTACTGAAAAGAATACAAGCCCATTGAATCCTAACATGTATACATGCTCACACATCAAGCATTTAGTATGTTCCTTTCTCTTTCTCTTCCTCTCACTTTACATCTTGAACAATTTTTTTGCTTTTTCTCTTCTCCATATATGAGCAATTTTTAATCAAGCCCCAGGAGTGAGTGAGGTTGCAGTTATTTGTGTAAAGTGGAAAAACACTACAAGATAAGGAGACGTTGCTTTGGTCACCAGGACACAATCTCTCTTTTTGCCATTAGCAGCATCTAGGTTGGTTAGCAACAGCATTTTGCTTCTTTATTACATGAGATTTTATATTCTCCATGTTACAAGCCATTTTTATGAAACTTGATCATGAACAAAATCATGTAAGTATTGATTAAAAGAGAATAATAACATAGACCTGTGCTTTAAAAAAATTCATCTTGTAATTCTTAATGTAACGTTTTGTATATTTCAGACTTTCTTGAAAAATCTCCTGGCAGTTTGGAAGTAGAAGATATAGAAGACCTTTTCTCCTTAGCACAATATTATTGTAGCAAGACCCCAATTTCTTTCAGAAAGGTAATTGTCAAGCACATTGAGTTGTCTTCTCTATTCTGTGCCCTCCACATGATGTGTACTAATACTGCAAGCTTAGCAGCATGGTTGTACAGGTAGTCCTCAACTTACAACAGTTTGTTTAGTGACCATTCAAAGTTACTGGAAAAAGGCACTGACCGTTTTACACAGTTACGACCTTTACAGCATCTCCATGATCATGTTATCAAAATTCAGATGCTTGGCATCTGGTTCATATTTATGACTGTTGCTGTGTCCCAAGGTCACATTGATCCCCTTTTGCGAACTTCTGACAAGCAAGGTCAATGGGGAAGCCAGATTCACTTAACAACCGGGCTATTAACTAATCAACTGCAGTGATTCACTTAACAACTGTGGCAAAAAAAAATGGAGCAAAACTTACTTAACATATAACTCACTTAACAACAGAAAGTTTGGGCTCAATTGTGGTTGTAAGTTGAGGACTACCTGTACTTTAAATTCCAAGAATGGACTAGTTAAAGGGTAGATTCGGAATGAGGGCATGAGGAATAAATATGTAATATGTAATTACATTAATTCAATTATTCCAATAAGAATGGCAGACCTTGAGATTGTAGATTTGAAGTAATAGTATGCCCAGCATTTCTTTCAATATCGATTGCTATTGCTCAGAATGAGCTCCATAGTAACTTCTGTCAAACCCAAATGACTTTTAAAAACATTGATTCAAATCTCTCTTAAGTTTCCATTCACTCTGCTAGATGGCAGTACTAGTCAGGTTTGAGTAACCTTACATGAGAGGCCACCAGGAACGATATGCCCAAGCATATAGATTGGATTGTGAAACAAAATGTTCCAGAAAACAATGGTGACAAAATGTCTTTCATATTTTTATTGTACACCGCCCAGAGTGTCTTTGTGGGTGAGAGAGAAAGAGTTGGTAGCAAATTACATGGATATATACATAACATCATCAGACACTGATTTAAAGAATGCTCCATTAACTCCCAGCTATTAAAAACAAAGTACAGTTAAATATTACATTGTTTCCTATCCGATTCAAAGTTTCTGGAAAATTAATTGCTCTGCTGAGGCTTAAGAGGCAGGTCACAAGTTGTTCACATTTTATTCTGGTTTTTATTCCTGCTTTTATGGATAATCACAACTTCCATTTAAAAATATGGAAAAAATTGTAAAAGATGCAGGATGTGAATGAACTGAGTTATAATCCTGTAAATAATATGTGAAAATGCAGACATAAACTTCATATTTCTAATGCTGTATATGTTATAAAAGTTTTATCCAAGAGCTTACGAAAAGGTCATAATCTTAATGTACTGACTTTGCTTATATTTTAATATTTATCATAACTATTGTTTTTTTCATAGGAAAATCACAGTCTATTTGGCAGCAGCTTATTGGGTATCAAAGATGATGACTCAGACTTGAGCCAAGCTCTGTGTCTTGCAGTTTCAGTATCAGAGATTCTTCAAGCAAATCAACAACAAGGGGTCAGTAAGTATTCCCAAAATGGGAAAAATTAAAATCATTTGCTACATCTAGAAGAGTATCTTAAGAGTATTTTAATATTAACAAATCAGACAACGGAATCTCTGATCCCTTGCTGCGATTTAATGATTTGATTTATCATCTCAATATTATACACAGATAATATAGTTAGGCTGTACTTCTCACATGGGTACTAGTAGTTGTTTATCTTATTAAATATCTTTCTTCTATAAAAACCTATCAGGACTTCCACCACATTGTTCTGCCAGCCCAGCTATTTGAATTCAAAGCAGGAAATGTGCTTCATGTGGGGTATAAGCAGACTCTCCGCACTTACCAGCTCCGACTTTAAAGATGCGCCTTTTCTTGGGTTCACACAGTAGATGTCAGCTCTTGGCTGCAGATCAGATGTAGAAGTGTACTCCACAGGATGCATTGCATTATGCATAATGCTTTATTAAGACAGGCTATAATAACAAATCTTTCAAGCCTGACTACACTTTACTTAATCTCCCTCTTATACTCCCAGTGAATCAAGGGGGATCCTCCCAGAGTCTCCTCCAAATGCACTCTTGTTTCACGAGTATTAAATATTGTTTCAGCTTCTTGGCTTGTATAATGGTTCTTGCCTATTTCTCTGAACTCATGTACCTGTCTCTCTACAGTGATCCCAAGAATATACATATTTGAGTTCAGATAGTAAAGAGGTGTCAACAAAGTATGCTCACCTGAATATTTTTCTGACAACCACGTGATTTCAGGGAAATATTTGTCTTCTTTAAGAAGACTCCAGCAACAGTATCAAGCCTAGTCCTGTCCCTCCAAAAGTATTTATTTTACTTTGGATTTAAATAGCTGCACATCACTATTTTTTAAAAATGTTCCATCGGCTCAAAGAATTGTAACTCTTAATTCATATAGGCAAAAGAACAAGTGTAAACTGTTTGGAAAGCATGCTATTTTTAGTTATTCAGATAATTTTGAGGAGTATCAAGAACACTGTTTTCCTTTAAATTGATGTTTTTATTTTCATATTCGTTATAATCATAACCATCTCATTGCAAAGCAATTCTGTAGAAAGCATTTTCAAAGTGCACAGCTTTAAAGTATAACCCTTGGCTAAAAGAGTTGGCTGTATGCTTTTGTTAGCATAAATAAATTATCTTAAGCTATGGTGCTTTTTCTCTGCCTTGTCCACTGACATTATATTATTAAAAAAATATTCTTGTTTTAGGAAGGAGTAAGATTCTTTGTGGTGGATTGTCGCCCTGCAGAACAATACAATGCTGGCCATTTATCAACTGCATTTCATTTAGATTCTGACTTAGTAAGTAAGCTGTCAGCTTAATATGTTTACTTTCAATTTTTTAGAAGAGAAGGATAGAGTTCAGATATTGTATCAAGTGATGTCATATGGCTGGTAGATGTCATTCTGAAAATGAAATAGTCGCAATCTTCCATATAAGCATCCCCCACTTCTGCTTTTGATAAGCAGCCTTTGGAGCATGGCATATGGAATGGTGACAGGATACTGTATTGTATGTGCAAGAATCCAGTTGCATAGCAGGAGATCATAGGTCCAAGAATTTTAAAATTTTAGTTCCAAATGTACTAGGTTCCATAGCTGTTGATTTTATACTCTCATGTTTCAGAAGTTATTTTTTCATACTGGAACCTGTTTGTGGACATTCTGCATGTTAAATACAATAACAGATGGTTAAGAGAGGGATTTGAAGATTAGTGTAATGTTTGGGTTAATCTGTTTCTCCCCCCCCCCCTTTTTTTTTTTAAACATATATTATGATTAGATGCTGGGTTGATTTGATTATTAGAGACTTCCTCATCTGGAATATTTGTTAATTTAATATAGTATTTTTGTTAAATAAGGAAGGGAAAGCTTATAATTATTTGTAGACCTGTTACGTTAAGGGGGGGGGGGGTGAAACCTATCAGTTTTTTATTTATTTATTTTTCAGCATCCAGCCAGGATGGATTCTTTATGTTTAATGTTAGATCTATTTGACATTTGGCGGGGGGTTTTGTACACAAGAATTTTTTATTCTTGTTAGTATTGGATGTTCTTTTTTCTGTTTTCTTCTTGTTGATAAAATAAATTTAAAAAAGAAGTTATATTTTCATTACTGCTATGTAAATCTTTTGTAAGTAATTGTACAATTGTGAGACTTCTTCATGCCTTGCCTAAATGTTTTACGAAAGCTGAAATTCTGAAAAGTAAAATCTAGGATTGATCATTGGGATACTTTACCTCTCCCCTATATAATAAGGAACCCACTGATGAGCACTCTGAATATTATTTTTGTGCTAGTTGTTTGTTCACTTGATTTTACTGTCACCCAGCTAATTACTTAACTAGCTTTCTGATCAAACCTCATGGGAGACTTGATAAAATTCTTTGCCGAATTCAAGTTACATTATGTCTACAACATTCCCACAAATTACTAAGGAAGTTACCCACTTAAAAATGAGATGAGATTAATCCAGTAAGATTTGTTCTTGGCATTTCCACACTGATGTCTGATGCTGGTTACATTGCTTTCAAGGTGCATATATCAACGAAAATATAACTATAGATCTCTGTGTAGCTGACTTTTCCAAAATGTACTTTAGTTTAGGTATAGAAAAACATCATAAATGGATTAGCTATAACAGTCTCTTAACAACTGGCTGAGAATTATTATTATTTTTCAATTTTAAATATATCAGTAGGTTTTTTTAAGTGATGATTTAGAGAAAGAATTAAATGATCAGATGAACAGCTGTGCAGAAATGATTTCTGCTTTTTCCTTCTTTTACAGATGCTTCAGAACCCATCAGAATTTTCCCAGTCTGTGAAATCTTTGTTAGAAGCACAGAAACAGTCAATTGAATCTGGTTCTGTAGCTGGTGGAGAACACCTTTGTTTCATGGGTAGTGGTCGAGAAGAGGAAGATATGTACATGAACATGGTACTAGCACATTTCTTACAGGTATATCTAAAATTCTATCACACATTGTCTTTAAACATGATAATTAGTTTATTTCCTTTGTCTGCCATCAATTCATTAGATGATATTCCCATCCTTATCATACTGAAAAAAATATTTGCAATTAATTTTCATAGATGCAGTATCCAGCTGTTTGGATTATTGCATGTAAATTCCCTGTCAAACAGTTAACTGAATTGTGAAAAGTTTGCACAATATATTGTTGATGTATATGTTGTATAGCAGGGGTCCCCAAACTTGCCAACTTTAAGACTTGTGCTATGCTGGCTGGAGAATTCTGGGAGTTGAAGTCCACAAGTCTTAAAGTTGCCAAGTTTGAAGACCTCTGTTGTATAGGGAGGAATGTCTGTAATAATGGGAAGTAAATTTTGTTATGTGTGTTCACCATAAACATTAATATTTAATAAACATTAAAAACATAATTCTAGGCTTGAAAAGTCCCTTAAGGGCAAAAGAGATATTTTTAAGGTAGTTAAACAGAATTTTTTCTATGTTTTCTGCCAGTGGAAGCCACTTCTATGTTAAAGATACAGATTGAAGAAACTGGATTCTAAATCTTTTTATGTTACTTGACTCTTATCATGAATCTGGAGATATTGCACCTCTCACATTATGAGATTGGTCCTTAGGCTGAGAAAGGAGGAAATGTTTAATGTTGATGAAAAAGGCCCATTCTTCTTTAGAAAGGGAACTATAAGACTTATTGACCTGTTCCAGTGAAGTGCCAGCTTTTTCAAGATGAAACATGTACTAAGACTGTTTTGTGTTACACTTATTTTGTAAAAAAATATTTAAAAAAAAAAAAAAAAAAATATCTATATACTAATCTTGGTGATTTCCAATCTTCTTATTTCAGAAAAATAAAGAATACGTAAGCATTGCTAAAGGGGGATTTATGGGTAAGATTTTCTTTTAACTACAGGAATAAACGGAATCATGGCTCATTAAAGAACTGCAACATTTGCTTAATGACCATCACAAAAAGGGTCATAAAATTGCGTTGGTCATGTGAGTGATCCATTTTAGGACCATTATGACTTACGGCCACATACATTAAGTCAAGGACTACCTATCGTTTCTATAATATTCTAGGATGTTTATCTCAAGCTGCCCTGCCCAGAGATCGTAACCTCTCGATTTTGAATTCCATAGGGATTACAGTTGTAATCCTAATCTGGCCTAAGATAGAGTCTGTCAGAATTTAAGTCTTCTATTTTTCTTGCATTAATGTGCACGTACAGTATTTGTTCTCATAGTTCCCAGTTCAAAATACTGCTTATGACCTAATCATTCTTAAATTTAAGAAAGATTGTATGATTAGAAAAAAAATTGATCAAAAAATTGTATTAATCATTTATTACTATTATTATATAGCACCCAGGAAACTGATTGTGCAGTTTTTGGATAGAACTGTATTTGTAACTAATGCCTTTTACATAATACGGTGCTTTATAGAATGCATCGTAATTATTAGCATATTTATTGCATACATTAGTTAACATTATTATTTATATACTTCTATTCTTATATACGCCTGTTAGTTTATTACATTTTAATGAGGTTAACAAAGGCAGTTTTGATCAATCAACATTAATTTTTTTTTTCATAGCACTGCAACAGCACTTAGCAGATATTAACATTGAAGGACCAGAAAATGGATACGGCCATTGGATTGCTAGCACCTCAGGCTCAAAAAATAGTATTAACTCCTTAGTTGATGTGAGTGCTTTTTAAATCAAATTGTTTAGCTTTTAACATAATGTTTCGTGATTGTATTTATTTGTTTATAATATAGAACAACATATCACATGCATTGAAGGAGAAAAGAGATGTTAGGCTTTGTTGCCAGAAGTCGGCTGGTAAACCCTTTCCCAGTTAACAAATTTTAATAAAGGGCATAAGTGATAATTAACACTACTTTAAATTTGATGCCTTAGGTGAACAGTGTGTTGGCCTAGAGGTGGAGCTCTCACCTCACAATCAGGAGGCTATGAGTTCAATCCAATTAGCAGCAAATATTTCTTTGGGCACAATGAGAAAATATCTGCTGTGAACTCTGCGTAGGTGTCAGGAAGGGCGTCCGGCCAGTAAATGTTCAGCTCCATTCAGACGCCCCGACTCCACCCCGATGCAAGGGATTACAGGGTTGTTAAAACAAACAAAATTGATTCCTTAGCATCATGTTATAAACCAGATTATGGCAGCATTTTCCGTCTTCAGTTGCCTCTACATTAGGAGTAGTCAATGTGGTAACAAATATATAGACCAGGGGTCCCCAAACTTGGCAACTTTAAGACTTATCTGGCTGGAGAATTCTGGGAGTTGAAGTCCACAAGTCTTAAAGTTGCCAAGTTTGAAGACCTCTGATATAGACTATTTTATTTATTTCTCCTTGTTTTTAGAGAAGAATATAGAAACAAGACTTGCCATCATTTATGCGCTATATGTTACAGTCAGAGGCTACGGGTTCGCAAATGTGAGCGCGCGCGTGCGCCCGCTCACTTCAGTCGTGTGCGCGCCTTCCACGCATGCGCGCAGCCTTCCACGCATGCGCTTTGCTTGCGCGTGTGGATTGCATGCATGTGCGCAACTTCAAAATGTGCCTAAATAGGATGGCATAGCACCGGGGCGCCCGTAGGTCGCTACTACTGGTTTGCCCGAACTGGTCCGAACCAGCTGAATACCACCTCTGGTTACAGTCCAAATAGTTCATATAATGTGGCCCTACTTAGAGGTTGGTAGAGGTTCAACAGAAACTATAAAAGCAAATTTCAGAAGTACTTTGGGGGGGGGAGTATGTATACCCTTGGGGGCTTAGATTGCACACTTTTGTTCCTTACAAATAGTGCTTGTATCAAGTTCAGATTTTGATGATTATGGAATATAAATGAATTTTACTCAGAAACATTATGTTTTTTTAGGGCGATTCTCCAAATGGATCAAATGATGGAAAGGGTGTCAAGTCTCTGGTAAACAAGATGACTGAAGCTTTAAAGACAAAATCTGTAAATGTGAAAGAAAAAGTCATTAGTTTTATTGAAAATACTTCAACTCCTGTAGATAGGTGAGTTATATTGGCATATTTATTATGGGGATTGTGGGTCAGGAATGTGAATTCTCTGGAATGTTTCACTTTCTCCCAGAATGCAGTGATTACATGTAAAATACTAAATAACTTCTTTATCAATTCCATGGATAAATGATAATCTGGGACTGGATTGGTACATTTCAGGAAAAAGGGAATTTTCCAGGAACACAGTTTTCAGATCACTTGTGCACATACAGTTGCAAGAAAAAGTATGTGAACCCCTTGGGATTACGTGGAGTTTTGCATGAATTGGTCATAAAATGTGCTCTGAACGTCATCTAAGTCACAGCAATACAAGAACACAGTCTTGTTCTTCTACACAAACATTAGATGTTGCCATGGTTTAATTGAACATAACATGTAAACATTCACAGCGCAGGGAGGAAAAAGTATGTGAACCTTTGGACTTAATAACTGGTTGACCCTCCTTTGGCACCAATAACCTCAACCAAACGTTTCCTGGAGTTGCATATCAGACCTGCACAACGATCTGGAGAAACT